>JAAAKO020025653.1:0-14180 GCA_010015015.2 Bolitophila cinerea
CCAAAATAGAATTTCTAAATTATAAAAAAAGAAATTCTTTTCTTTTCCATTTGTGTGTATATTTCTCACCCCACATACGTGTGCACTCTAATTTCCCGTTGACACTTTTCCTGGGATATATATATATATATATAAATATAAACGAGTACATGTTGTAGAAATGAGGGCGAACGTACACGTACACGTACACGTAGTGTATATATGTATGTATAAATATATTGCGAGTGTCGTTACCGTTTAGCTTGTCAAATTGTGTGTTGTCGACTTCGTAATGAAAAAACGTAAATCGGGACGATCCGTATTTGTATTTATATACTGTATACATATGCTATATATGCTATAAACGTTTTGTATGTATTTGTATATGTGTATGTGTGTGTGCGCAAAGAAGAAGGTTAATGACTTAATATAGATGAGCTTTAAAATTTACGAGCATCACTCGCACCGCACGCGCAGCATAATTGCTCTTGTTTATTGTCAATATATTTGTTCAAAAACACATACACACAGACACATACACACACACACACATACGACATACGACATACATCGACTTTGCGTCGTAAATATATTTTACATCTCAGATCAACAACTTAACGCAGAGCCAGGCGTGGTGACGCACCGCGGGATTTAAATTACACCATACAAAATGAATACATTTTTGTACACGCGCTAGATGTATATTGATATGTATAAGCATAAGCATAAGCATAAGCATAAGCATAAGCATAAGCATATATCGTATATATACATAAATTATATGGCAGCGTTGATGAGAAGACAGTATATATATATATAAATAAATACGTTTAAGATATATACAAAGGGGACACGGCAGACGACACAGAGAGCATAGAACATCATGCGACATGCGACACGGCAGCGGCAGACGCGCATCATCAGGCGTCTCGCGGCGGGTGCGTGCGTATAGCAGCTTAACGCATAATTAGTTGTTGGGGTTCACGCAAAGATTATGGCCTTTTTATGTGTATTTGTTTTGGGTTTTTCGGTGATGATGCGGAAGTGAGAGTTTTGTTTTAAATAAAACATTTCATTTTTTTTTTCTTCTTTTTCTTTGGTGCAGTTGACATCCGCGATATGTATCTCTGGGATGAAAGACTTTCAATGTTTACGTATATATATACTTCACGGATATGCCTCCACATTTGTTAAACGATTTTTTTTATTGGAAATGGACCTCCCTTTGAAAAAAAAAGTATTTATGTTGTCTTTTTTACCGTTTTATCTTGTTTTTGGTATTAGATGTCACCCAACTAGCGGAAACTACCCACTACTCAACCTAACACTTAACACCAAATAACCATAACTTCTGGAAACAGGAAAGTAAACAGTATGGTCAGAAAAGGCGTTGTTATCAAGTCACCCACGATTAAACAAACAGAAGTGCAAGAAAATAGTTACCAACTTTAGATTTGTAGAAGAGGATAGAAAATGGCGGATGGAGATGGATATAGATGATGGAAGATGGAAGAATCAGCTTTGGAAGTTCTTTTGGGCCTTCCATCTCTTCATCGAGTCGAAAGCTAAGTCGGAAGCTAGGTAGACCTTAGCGGATGGTAAAAGCCATCATCAAATGATCACGCCTTCATCTAGAGACTAGAATTTGGAATGCTGTCAGACTTCGTCATACTGGGTTTTCGCTTTGATAGAAGGTTAACCCGAGAGAAGATTCGGAAGGTGTGGTACACCGAAACGCAAAGAGACTTTTTGTTTCATATACCAACCTCTTATTTACACAATAAGATTAGAATTACCATTAAATGGTAGTTTTTTAAAAAAACACCTGCAAAAATGGTTATTTTGGCCATAAAAAGGTTACTATAGCAATTTAGATTGTTATTATCACCATTATTATAATACCTGTTTTCCTAACCCGATTTGATGGTTAGTTAAAAAACGAGAAAACGAAATGGTTACAATTACCATCCGGTCGCAAAGTGTATATGCCCAGTTAACACGGTATCCGGACAATTTGGCGTCCACAATTTGGCGCGGGTTTACTCTGAAAAAAGGGTTTTGGTCATAAAATACTATTCTACTTCCCAGAATCCTATGAATTTTCCATTAAAAAATACAGATGAAATAGAAACCGCCCGCGTAGCCCGACCTTACAGCGTGAGCACCTAAAACCTTGCGTAGCCCAGAGTTGTAGTAAGAATACCCGCAAAAATGCAACGCCTATTGGACCTGTCAGTATTAAAATTCGATAGTCTACTTAAAGTTTGAATAAAAAATTCTTGAACCCAGACAATTTTATGTTAAAATTAATAATATTATTAAATAAATTTCTAAATATGTGGTTTTCGGTGAACTGAACTGTACACGCGCCAAATTGTACCGGCGCCAAATTGTATCCGCACCAAATTGTACACGCGCCAAATTGTTGACACCAAATTGTTGGCGCCAAATTGTGGTCTCCAAATTGTCCGTAAAGCAACACGGTAACACACCGGGTCTCCAAAAATGGATGCGAGACATCAAACGTTCTTTCTGAGGAGATCTAGTTAGAGAGTCTTTGCCGTTTCCTCTATCACTGTCCTGCGGGGGCTTCAGAAAACGTCCATTTCATTTCCTCGCCGAGTAACCCGTCTTCGACTCGACATCCACTGATGGCAACTGTTTCAGGACCCTCTAGACTCGTTCCACCCATATTCCTCTTGGTAAGATTGCGGAGTTCGTCAAGTGAGGTGGTAATGGAGGTGGACGCTGAGCCTTTCTCTTTCATCATCATCAAGATCCGTTATGCTACATTTTTGTCCATGTAAGAATTGAAGCGTACGTGCCATGACGATGCCTTCTTTATCCTCGAGGAAAACAGGCGTCGAGCGATTTTTTTTATTATTTGGTTACTTTTTTTTAAAAATTGGGTTGCAAAAATCAATTATATCGGCAGATTCAATCCTCATTATAAACAATCTTTTAGAGAAATTTAATATAACCTAAATTTCGAAATTAAAAACGATACCGAGTATCTTTGTCGTCTGACAATCGAACAGACACAGACAAGCTCCAGGATTAGTGATAAGTATTACTTCCAAAAACTCCACTACAGAGTTTTAGCTTGGAGTACTTCTGTCCGCCTTGTAGTGCTGATTTACCCTTTGTGTCCTGTGTTCTATGACCCTGGTGTTTGCTGTTAATCTACCTGATGAGGGTTCCTCAAAACTGCACCATATCCGAAGTGCTTACTGCGCAGCTCTGGCTTGAATTTCTCCTGGCCGGTGATGTATAACTACATATATATTATACAACTTGTGGATGTAGTACCTCGCTAGGCCCATCATCGGTTGGAAGTCCGGCTTTCCTCTTGATAAGGATGGCCAACACCTTCGTAGTTTGATAGTATATTCGTCCACTAGCGGGCCCGACGAAGATTCTCCTGCAGCAAACACCATACAAAACCCCTCTTGGTTTTCTCCCTCCTTTTGCCGGTCCATTTTGTTGCCGAGACTCCTCTCTAATCTTATTTGAACCCTGTCGTCTGCTACGTCCTGGAATATTTATAGTGATAGTTCGAAACGACGAACGTCGTCCACTTCAACCACAAATAGGGTACAATTTTGCAATACAAATCCTTTAATGGCGCCATAGTCCACGAGCCACAACTGTGATTGTGAGTCTGCTGATGTAACTTTGTGCACCCCTTTAGAGTCCGATGTGCTGTGGAATCTGGGGACAAAAGCAGAGTCTGAGTCAATGACACCATATATCAATCAGAAGCTTCATAATGCTATCCGATTCAAAACTCGGTCTGGGTCTTCAATATTTGCGATGGCAATTCTGAAGCTGTGGCTAGCTTCTGCAAAACTTCGAGAAAGGCTGGTCTTATTAGAACCTTGTCTCTTTATCGCCAGTATTTTTTGTGGCAAAGAGGTGTCATCGAAGACATTTCTCTTATTGGACCTTTTTCAAGTCAAATGGAATGTCGCGAGTGTTGGATCTTGGTGAGGGCTAAACATCGTTACTATAGTTCCTTTTCACCTCTTCACTGAGAGACTGAAATTATTATTAAATGGTCGTTTTTTAACAAACCCTGCAAAAATGCTGCGGCTAACCATCAAAATGGTTACGATAGCATTTTTTATTATTAATATCACCATTAAAAACTATTCTCCTAACCTTTTTAGATGGTTTGTTAAATGGTTACAATACCATCCCATCTCTCAGTGTTCTCTTTTCTGTCTGTGCCACTATCGCAGTATTTTCCTTACTGATCTAGGTACTGCCACCTTTAGATGAGCTTGTTTTTGGTATAGCGAACTACTTAACTGACTCTCTTTAGGATTTATTCCATCGGTTGGGATCCTACGTGTGACAACCTTTATCTTGCGATCCAAAAGACGTTGGGTGGATTGATGGTGGTATTAGGATCTCTGACCACTTTTTGCTTGCTGTTTTTTGACCTATCGTGCTGCCTAACTTTAGCGCAATTGTTAACTCTTCTTATTTCCACAATCTCGATCAACTTCTCGCTAGCCAGCTGCGCATGCTTTGCCTCGCCCAGCCTCTTGCCTGATCCGAGAAATGCTTGGAAACCTCAGACCACCTCTATCAGATTTGCTCACTAACTTCCCTAGTCTCGATGCAAATGGTGTCCTTCGAAAGGCCCAGCAACGAATTTGGGATCTTTTCAAACTTCCAATCGAGCTTTTCGGATGGGGCCTGAACGTGAACACAGAGAGGAATGCTTGATCCAGCAAGCTGTGAGGGCTCACTGAATCTGTTGATACTATAAGCTGGTGGCTAGTTACCAACTTACTCTGGAGGCCGACTCCTGTGCAAAAGAATTATCAGGGGGTTGGCTATTTAAGAAAACACTATCTGGAAAGTGTACGCTCATAAGATGATTGTTGTTCCTCTATCGATTCCGTAAAGAGTTTGTTTGGAAGGTCCAACAAATCAAACAGTGTGCTCTGATCATTTGAGAGAGTTTTAGGGATTCTTGCAGAATCCTAAGTGGATTTAATTTTGGAACAAAAATCACTCCAGCTCTTCCGTTTAGCTTCTTTTAAGCTTATTATACAGGTTTTTGGCCTCAATCATTGAGTCGTACAAGTGCACAGTTTCTTTGTTTTCTAATATTCTCGGATTTATCCTTAAATGTTGGAGACTACCATATAGGATTTTTATCTGTTAAGATTACACATTCATTACAATAACTATTAAACGAGTCTGTAGTGGTTTTCTGAAGCTCGCACGCAGCCTTTTCAAGGTCGGTAGTTTGTTACCAAGTATCCATCCCAGTTTGTTTTCCTGGAATTTGCATGAGCAAACAGGAGTAACATTATAAAAATGTATGTTAAATTTAATTAGTCTGTGGTTAGACATAGACACTTCAGAAGAGACGTGCCTGTTATTAACTTTGTTGGTCAAACCTAAAGAGGTCAACGTGAGATGTCTGCAGTTGATTGAATCTCTGTGAATTTACCTATGGGAAAAATGCAGACTAAGGCTCGTAGAGACCAGTAAACATCTTATTTTACCCCAAAGATGGTGTATAAAACCTTTTTTTTTGGAAAAGAAGTGCCCTCGAGAACAAAATAATACGGAAAGAAAAAACCTCAGGTGGTCTTTTTTCAGACCCAATATTGTATAAGAAACTGACCATTATTTCGTCTCACTTTGGAAACTGGTGACGTAAGATTTTAACTAACCATTCAAAACCTCTTATTGTTGGATTTCATAAAATAGTATTCGGTCTCAAATTGGTAGCTATTTTAACGCTTAGAAACGCTACATAATATGAATCACAAATAATATCAGATGATCTTATATTTCACTATACATTTACCTGCAACTTACAATACCTTTGCGAAAAAAAACACGAGAATAACAATTATTGGCAAGAATTCGTATTTTGGACTTGCCTTCAAAATGCAATTTAATAGTACTTCTACCGTATCCTCAGATATCATAGTAGCACAGCTACCCGACCGCAAAGAAACTGTTTCATGATAGTCTTGTGCCGTCTCCAAGCGGATCCGCCCATATTGTACGGTATTGGGACTTAGATATAGGTATAAAAATGGATGAGAGCTGAGAACATGTTTTGCTGCTTAAGTAACGACCACAGAATGAATAATTTTTCTCCGGGTACTTTTCTGCGTACTGACCGCATAGCTGACGAATCCTCTGACCTCCTATTTGTGTTTTGAACTAGATTCTCTTCTTCCTCTCGGCGACAATATAGTTGGGGAGGTATGGTCCTAAAAATATAATAAGAATGAATCAGATGAAGAGCCAACTATAGAAGAAAATGCGGGAAACAGTTTTGCTGGCGTCAAATGAATGCGATGACGATGGTAACTTGCACCCCTTACTGAGCGTGTTGATAGCTCGATAACCCAAAATATCGACTTTCAAAATGTGCGATTATTAAAATCTCTACTGAAAAAACTTCGACAAAAAAAATCTCCACAGATGGAAAACAAATCTGGCCACTTTAGAAATCTCGACATTTTCTATGAACGTTTTTAATGAGGTTTTGGTTCAGGGCAATCATTGCTTGTATGACAATATGGCCATAGCAAGCTTTAACTCCCAATTCCAGATTCGCGGGAGGAATACTCCTCCAGGTGTACGCGTATGCTCCGTGGTTCTGAAGGAGGTAACCTTACTTGTATCACCTTAGTCGCATCTCCTGAGGAAATCAGATGTCGGAACCCCATTATAAAAAGAGGATTTACCCAAGTCTGATTAAATCATTCGAACCAATAAAATTCCCAGTCTTTGTGGATTTGGAGTTGTCCCAGGCCAGTAGTGTGACCAAAGATATTGTCCTAACTACATATCCACAAAATTCACGAATTTGAGTGGTTTAAATATTGGGGTAATATTTTTCTACCAATAAAATTGGTGGATTTTTTGGATGAAGAGTTGTCCCAGGCCAGTGTGACTGAAAGACATTTGACCAACTGATGAATAGGTTTTTTTTTCAAAAACTGCGTTTGAATAGTTTAAAGCGTTTGAAGCAATAGTCACACGTATCCGACATTCATAATTATCTTCCTACCCTAATAAAATCAACTATCAACTATTTTACTCAACTCAAAATAATCATTTTTATATAATTGCACGTAATACGTACAATGTACGTGCAAAATCTCCGGCATAATAGAATCAACTTCGTCAACATACAGATTTTTCGTTTACAAATTCCATTTGTAATATGACACACAAAATAACTGACGCTCCTTAAAATTAAACTGTTCCTTCGGCAGGAAAACTTTTGCAAGTCAAACTTTTGACACTCACACACACACACACTCGCAAAGGAACAATGACGCTGTCACTTGTAAAGTGTGTATACATAAAAGAGAGTATATATATATGTTATGTATGTATGCCTTGTATATATGTAATATGTGCTTGAGCGCAGTGATTTGCACAAATTCAACTTCTCCGTTTTGCGCGGCGTCGTAAACACCGAAGACAATGCATGACTTAATTACACAATCATTTCGTGAGCCAGGAGCACCCTAATAAATACTCGTATACATTATATAATAATATTATATTATATATATATGATATGAGCTCTCTCTCAGCTCATCAAATCGTTGATCCAATTTGGCTTGGTCGCGCGGTGTCACATTTCCCAAGAATTGAAATCTGAAACTACACAACGTCTTGAGCAAATATATACACATAGAAAATCATTTCAAACAGGCAATTTTCATCATGGGAATGGGATAATAACTCAAGTAAACACTCCCATATAGCATATCTCGTATACTGAATATTTGGTCGCTGGTTGTGTTGTAATTTTGTTACCAAACAACGTCCAACATCGTGTCTTAACGAAAACAGAAAAAGACGTCGCATTTTGTACTTTGTGCGGTAGTTTGGCGACCAGAAATGGATTATATGCTATTTTGAAAGGTTTTTAAGCTAATGTTACCGAGTGGACACAATGTGTTCGATGTGGATATAATGTGTCGACAGTTTAAGTTCAAAACGTACGCGTTTTATTGAACAAAAAGTGGAGCCCACACAATTGCAATGAATTTAGAAACATTGTGTTCACTTGCACACAATGTTACTATATCTCTACACAGTGTGCGCATTTAATTAAAATTCTAACATAATGTGGACTTAGTAAGAATATCCTAAAACAGTACCATCGTTTCATCAATTTACCGTTTGGTAAGAAAACTCGAAACTTTGTGTCAGCTTTGTACCAACGTGTCGCCATTTGTTACAACACATTTCAACTAAATTGTGTGCACTATATATAATTGACGACTTTTTTGTATTTGATTTCCTATTTTCTGTTCATTGTCAACATTGTCGTGGGTTCCTGGTGCTGAAACCTGAAACTCAAAAAGGTCGAGCAAAGTTGTTAGTGGATATATGTCTTCAATCGAACGTCTGGATTGTTGCCTGTGCTGTTGTAGATTTCTAACTCAGGCCATTTCGTGAAAGAGTCTACGACAATCGACTAATACGAAATTGCACATCTCAAAAATGGTCCTACGAAGTCAATGTGGATTCTGGACCAAGTTTCTGTAGATGCAGGCCATTTGAAGGCGTTTCTCGTGGGGCAGTTTTTACAGCTGAAGTACAGCTACGACATCTATGTAACAACTCTACAATGTGTTTATCGATGTTTGGCCAATACCCGTCTAGGGCTTTCATGCAACCGACAACGTCATCGTCCTCTGCTGGTTTCGTGTTGATCAAGCGAGATGCATTTCCAAACTTGGATGATGAAGCATGCTTTAGATCGAAATTATAGGCCAGCAAAGTAAGAGCCCATTAGCGTTGAAGTCTGTTTTCTGTGTGAACCGGAATATCCTTCTTCGACCCGAAAACCGCTAGTACCGCCTTGTGGTCCGTGATTAGAGTGTATTTGCATCCGTGTAGCATCTTGTGCACTTTTTAATTGCAAAGTTCATTGCTAGTGGTTCTTCCTCGATCTGGCTGACCTTTTTCCGAACAGTCTGCAAATTTTTTTTGTGGAGAATTACTGCACTAACTCTGTCCCGTAGGAGCAAAGCTGTAGGCGACTACAGTCAGACGTGTCTGGAAAAGATCTAGGGTGTGATTCCAGACGACACTCCGGACTCGATGTTAGGTGTAGAGCCAACACTTGTGACATAAGGTTTAAACGGGAATGGACCACCAAGCATATTAGTCTGACCACAATTACTTGTATCCCCTTAAGCTGAGGTGCCTACTTCGGCTAAAACGTGGGGCTGTGGTTTTCGCTAGGCCCACAAAATCGGGCAGTCCTTTCAAAACCTAAAGGTTATATAAAGCGACGATAATTATAGAAATCGGTGGGCTGCAAAGTTGTTGCGTACGCAGACGAAATACTGCTCCTTGTGGAGACTGATTCCAGGATGGCAATGGAAACGGAGACTTCGAGATATCTGACCAAGGTAGCAGATTGGGGTGATTTAAACGGGGTTGAGGTTTCTCGGTCGAAGACGGTGTGTATGGTCATGAAAGTACGCCTAGCGTTTAGCAGACCACCTTGTGTGCGGCTAAGGGACTCTAGTATTTCACACGTGAACACTGTGAAATATCTGAGGTTAACACTTGGTACTCTCATGAGCTAAATGCCTCATTTGACGGCACTACGCACCAAACTTCCATCGGTGATGAGCAAGTTCCAGAGAATTCTGCGGAAAGAATGGGGACTAAAAAGGCGTAGTACGCAGATCGTCTATAACGGACTATTGGTGGCAATCTAGCGCATGGTCTGCAACTGTGAGTAGTACGGTAGGACAGAAACTCATGGAGAACTGCCAGAGAGCTGTCATGTAACGGATGCTGAAATCAAAGGACTTTTATCTAAAAAGACACGAGCTCTACTGGAAGACAAACTGAACCGCTGAAATGAAGAAGAAAATGGTAGCACGACGTTCGAGGGGAACCCTAATGTGCGATACGTGAGTAAGTTAGCCTGCAGCTAAGCTACCAACTCATAGAACATGTATCGCTGAACGAGTTCCTATGGAGACGGAATTTGTCAACAAGAGAGCCATGTGACTGCGGCCACCCAAAAGAAGATTGGAGGCATGTTCTCATAGAATGTATATTCTATACAGACATCCGCAAGCTGGACGAATTTGGCATATACATAGAGGGAAACGAGGTAAACGTCAAGACGGCACTAGAAACACAGGTAACCTTTGCGAATCTCCAGGAATTCGCAAAGTCTGTGTTCACGAGAAGGAAGACAAGGATTCGAGGAAATCCTCAACGACCATAGCAAATGTCAGTATACATTTGAGTGTGTTATCATCACTCCGGACCGAGCAACGTGTAGATCGAGCGCGATGCGTCCGGTGCTACAACGATATTCTTGGTCGGATCCAGTCCACATCTCGCATCTGCTTAATGAAAATGCCGTAATAGATCAGCATGCCCAAAAATGATCGCAGTGTGGACACTTCGAACGGTTTCGGCATATTGACAAAGTTTTGTCTGGATCGGGCCTGCGACCATTTGCATCGACGATGAAACCAAGATTTTTGATGCTCGGTAAAAAAAAGATCATTTTTCCGGTCAAATGCAGAATCCATACAACTGTATCCCTTGATACACTGCGAAAAGGGTATCTCTAGTGCTCTTCGATTGATTTGCCAACAATAATGATGTCGTCCATGTAGGCAACTGTCCTTTGCAAGTCCTGAGAACATGGTTGTCCATGATCTGTTGGAATATGGTCGGTGCTAATTTTACACCAAACACGAGTCTAGAGCTTCATTGAGATCTGTCGAAAAATCACCATATATTCTGATGGTTTTGTTCGCTTTCTTGACTACAACGATCAATTGGAATGCAAAATAATTCAAAGCTCTGATAATTCCGTTTGCCTCTAATCGATCAATTTCCTTATATCGATTAGTTAGAACTGCTCCATAACACAACCGTAAAACCGCTTTTTTCTGTGTGCAAAGGCCTAGTGTCTATGAAAACAGTTTGGGAGGCTTCTCTAAAATTTCAGACAATTCGTATGCGATTGTTCTCTTTAACCCAACTTTTCAATGCACTCGATACCCATCATCAGAAGCTTGAGATCTTTGACAATGGTTATGTAACACGATACTCCTGCCTATGTATCTTTAAACTGAATATCACAGTGGAGTTTTGATAGCAGTTCCAACTTTTCAACATAAGCCTTGTCTGCTTCGTGCAAAGTGATGCCAGTGACAAACCACTAATTTTTCTGTATAACAGCTTTATATCAGCTTCAAATCAGCTTTATAACAGCATTTCTAAATAGTGCTCCTCGATAGTAGTTTTAGTACTACATTCAAAAATAGTGCACCTTTATGAAAACCTTAGGCGATGTTGATTTATGAGTGCTGCTCGATAGTAGCTTTAGTACAACATTTATAAATGACTAGACTTTATAAAAGCGTTGGGGTCTATAGTGGCATCACCAACCAACCAACCATCTGTCATTTGAAATAACTGTTTATTATTGAAATACAATAAACATCGTTAGTTAACTACAACTGTGAAACCTCTTTAAAAAAGTCAATACATTCAAAATGCAAGAATAATAACGGACCAGTTATCCGTCAAACATTTACATGGTCCGCAAACGTTCAGTAACGGTCCGTGACCACAAGTACGATACTTACATTTACGTACATTTTCACGTTCATTTGATGTTCTATGGTAGTCTATAGGACCATTCCCGGGCGACCGTACATGTACGTTCATTTAGGAACGTTCGCGGGCGACCAAAAATGCACGTACATTGTAGAACAAAAATTTACATGCATGTAAATTTCCGTCATAAGCGACTCATCACGGGGATGGTACGGCAATTTCTCACAAAGTGAAGTCAGGTGTAGATCAAAGTTGCGATTGACATATGACAGTAGTATGGTCCATTCAGCATGTAAATGAACGTCCTGGGCGAACGTATCTATTTAATTTTTAAAATGGTCCCAAATGAATGTACATGCACGTCCCGGGCGAACATTCATTTATGTACGCTGAATAGGCGCGTCAGACCGGACCAAAAACGGTCCGCGGTCTTCAAATGTTTGACGGGTTATTAGTTACTAGCAGAAACTCGTTTCTCAATATAAATCAAGATCCGATAGTTTCCATACTTCATCTGTGCTTCCGCATAAACTGTTGTCTGATATTCATCGGCCAGCTCAATCGTATATTTTCACGGCCGATGCTGAATAAACGCCAAACATCCACTCAAGCGATGCAACAAAAAACTTACTAAAAAACAGTGAATTATAGCCATTTTTTGATCATTTTTTTAAATATATGATGAATTATTACACCTTTCTTTGATTATAATTGCGTATAAAAAGGTTTATTGAAAAAACGTATAAATAAACAGAAACGTTCACCCATGTACGACAAAGAACGTACGAAATCAGTCCACCAAGTACGATAAAGTATGGACGTAGAGGATCGGTCATATACGTACAGTCACGGTCGCCCGAGTACAGACATAAGTCGACCCATGAACAGCAAAAGTACGTAAATGTGCGTTTGGTTCTACGTGACCGCGCTCGGTCCGGGAACGTGCCCAACCCAAAATAATATATCGTGGGACTCTTTTAGCATTATATTAGCACGATAGGAGCTTTATAAGGACATTTGCATTTTTTTACCTGATATTAGCATTGAAAATAGCAGACTACTCGTATAGTAACATTTATGATGTTTTATGAGCCTTATACTGTATTATGGTTTGTTGTAGTTAAAAATTTCTGAACATAATGACTTGACTCGACTTGGTTAAAAATATCCTCAAGCAATAACATCATTTCTTCAATTTACTGTTTGGTAACAAAACTCGAACATTGTGTCAGCTATGGAACAAAATGTCGCCTTTTGTTACAACACATTAATTTCCGAATTGAGTGCACTTTAATGGAAGACTTTGTGTTGACACACGGTTACCACTTATTCATTTTGTGTCGACACATGACACAAATCTGGTTGACGTTTCGAAACGGTTACGTAACGATTTATAAATTTGATTCATTCTTTTGTTTCTAGAATGCTACATGGGTCCGGGGCCTGGCCACCACAAAATAGCAGCTATAAAACATATTTATACGATATATACAGTACTATATTATGATGTGTGGTGAATCAACAGCAAAAACACTCTATACACACGCATAAAAGGACCCCTAAAATTATTAGATTGTTAGAAGAATAGGCCAGCCAGCCAGCAACCCAGTTCCCCCCATTCCTCTGGTTCCCTTATTGAATTGAGATCTAACATTGTGTATATATCCTCGTGTATAAATGTGAAATGTTCCCTTATACACATCCGCAGCCAAATCCAGTCCGTATAGTTCCTTGTGTGTGAGTTTGTATGTGTGTGTGTGTATGTATGTGTGTGCGAACTTTGCAGTACGGCGAATATACTTGCTGCGCGCGCCCTTCTTTCGCCCCCCCATCGTGTTCTCAGAGGAGAGCGACTTGTCGTCGTCGTCGTCGAGTCGTCGTTGTTGGCGGAACTCCGTTTCACTTGAACTGCTTGCGTAATGTTGTTTCGTTTTCACCTATATATACACATACACTCACACACACACACATACACACACACATACACACACACATACACTCACACACAAGTAGATGAGGGTTTAAAGCTTAATACATTATGGATATGGGGAGAATGTGCGTATAAATTGTGTAACACGCATTTCAAATAGTATATATATTGTATATGATATTATGTAAGTATATATATACGTAGAGTATATGCTATAGAATATATATACAGATACACACGTATCCTGTGTACACATAATCATATACGATTTGACTAAACACTATGCTCGATATGCTCGTATATGCATATATACGCTATATACGCACAAGGGTGGCGCTTATGGGTGGTTCGCGAAAATTATTAATTTGCTTTGAGTTAGCGCCCAGATTCGTTGTATTAGCCGTATATATACGAATTAGACGATATATGTATATATATATATATGTGTACCTTCTCTTCCTCCCTCTCCCTCTCTTTCTCTTGGTCGTTTTTAGTTGTAGAATGGGTGACGGTGTCAGACGGTAGAATCACTAAGGGTTGAAGTACAATTTCAAATTTTTAAATAATTACGGGTATTTGTTTGTTGGTATGTATGTGTGTGTGTATTTGTGTACGGAGATCACAATGACAACCTGTCGCCCTAAGTGGCGGTTGAGCA
>JAAAKO020025664.1:0-14180 GCA_010015015.2 Bolitophila cinerea
CTCTAAGCTAGAGCAAGTCCTAACTCTAAACTGATTTAGAGCTGCTCTAAGCGATTTTAGAACGTCGTGAATAAAACTAAGTTCGTTTATATAAACATAAAATGGAAAACAAGTATTCTCATGTAAACTAAAATAAATTTCTAGCTACATAACCTTTTTAAAAAATAGGATTGATTTTTTTAATGTAACGCTATTCAATATATTTCAATTATAAACACAAAAAACGAGTTGGTGTTGCCAAATATTGTTGTGATTACGTTTAAACTCAATGTTTTTTTTTAAATAAACTATACAGAAAAGATTTAAATTCAAAATGAGATTATTTTCAAAAAACATGCATATTTGTTTATAAAAAGATGTGTAATATAGTACACGAATGGATTATTGACATAAGGGTCTTTTGTAATACTACCCATAAACATATAACCCAGCATCCTTCAGCGCCAACCCGACCACTCGTATTGTTCTCAATAGCCCATAATAAAACTTAAACCTTAAAAATAGGCGTCCGACTACTTGACTCTTGACGGAATCCACAATACACTTTTGAAAAAGTCCTAATCCTTTGATAGGATCAAGCTGACGCTTTACTTTATTTGCATGTCCTGCAAAAGAGTTGAGTTTGTTGTTTAAATATAAACAATATTGTGTAATGAGTAACTTTTAAGACATAATTAGACTGTATATATTTCTCATTGAACTAGTGTTTCAAAGAAATATATATGTAAACATGTTAATAATTACGCGCCGCAAGTCTATACGTTGACGTCCGACGACTCAAGTTCGATTGACATTGGTTAAGTGCAAATAACGGTAAGCCATGTAAATGTATTAGTATGTCTATTAATTTGCTGCGTCCGTCGCAAACTGCACTCGTTGATCGATGTCTCAAATATTGGCGCACGTGTTGCATATATCATTGGCTCGTGGTCATATTACAGCACATTATATATATGTTATACGATATACATGTGTTTACAAACATAGACCCAGACCGGACGCGACGTCCGCCATCCGAACACAATGTAAACACAGAAAGGATTTGAGGTTTATTGGGGGCCGCGCGCCTCTGCCAGGTTGTCGCACCGCATAACCGGTATACGTATATTTTGTATAGACGTCCGTCGTGTATTTTCGTACAAAAGGGTTTCGGCCATAAATCTTCGCCTGGAAGAAAACCGAGCAGCATGGGCATAACGCGTGTGCATCGGCCATAAAATTATTAACTTTAGTTATGATGTTTATATATTGTGTGTACTTACGTCCGTCACATGATTACTTATTGGTGGTAGTCACGTTTATAACATTTATTTATATGTTATTTAGCTTTTTAAATTAAATATTATAGACATCGTATTACATTTGATAATTTATAGAATATAATGAATTTAGATTTCGTTAAAACCGAAATATTTTTATTGAATCTGTAAATGATTTTTTTTATTTAAAAATTATTTGAACCTTTCGAAAAAAAACGTTAATTATAAAACTATAATGTTGAAAACCAAGAACCCAACAAACAACTTCTCTTTAATTTTATATGTTCTTTGCTTATTTTTAACTTAAATGAAAATGATAAATCAGCATGTAATAAAAAAAAATTAACGCGTCAAACAAAAAATTTAAATTAAAGATAAAAACCAAGATAACAAACTTTTTGACTGAAATAAGAAAATTTAGCTAATTTAACGATGAAATACAAATTTTAGCCTTTTACTACCAGTCCCAGTCATTGACTGCGAGTCACTATTTAATTTATAAGAACTATAGTTCAATACATAATAAATATGTTTTTTTTCGTCAAATGACTATTATTTGTTTCATTTTAAAATTCTCTATTTTAGTTTCGGCTGTGTGTGAAATTGCTTGCGCGGATTCTAAGCGGTTCAATTAACCGACTTCCTTTCATGTAATCGATCTGAAACTTGGCCCATTGACTTGTTGCCAATTAGAATGCATTCTAATAAATGTTAACCTATCTCTCTTTATATTTAACCCTTTTAGTTAGGGTTGGTCAAAGTAGTTCCATATACCAAGTATAAAAGAGAATAAAATAAATTCTATATGAAAAACTTTGATTTTTAGAGATTATTATTTAGTCAATAAATTAGTCAAAAGAAAATATTTATTTGTTTATTGATTGCCTGTTATTTGCCTAATTGAATAATTTTTTGTTCATGATTTTTAAATTTGTGGTATGTAATTATTTAAAAAAATATTATTTACACATTTTTGTATAAAAAATACATTTTAATATATTTACAATATAATTTAATTGTGTTTACCAAAAAATAAAACTGACTAATAAAAAAATTACAAAATAAAAGATGAATCATATTTTGTAACTTTGTACGATATTGAAATATCTATTTTCTGTGTTGATCAATAATAATTATAGACCGGATAGTAATGATAGCACTTAGGCCACTAAGAGGGCCCATTGTGCTATAACACGTATTTTAGAGCTAGCCGACCTGCATCATCCTACGCGATGTCTTGACGAACACCGCAATCTTAATAAGAGGAAGAAGGCGGATCGAGTCAAATGGGATCTTGTAGGAGTGAAACACTTGACATCTGAGGATGTAAAGAGCGGTGCACTCGGTGAGGAAATGTATCGAAGATTCAATTTCCCCGTTGGGCTATCTGATTAGCATAACCGATGCAGGTGCTTGTTTAGTCGGCAGTGACCCGTGAGGATACAGCAAACCGCATACCAATCCGAGCTCCATACGTTTTAAATGAAGCGCTGATTTAGATACTTTCACACTAGGTCTCCTCAGAAACATTTTCGATATGTCGCACCCGTATTTGGAGACTTAGTGTGTTAGCTAGCTACTGCTCACCATGTTTTCACCCTAAATTTGATGATGATACAACGATGGACGGTTCTGGTCCAGTGAAGCGGGCTTTACTACCAGTTCTGGCTAAGAGGTCTGCCTGTTCGTTGCCCGGGATTTCTAAGTGACCAGGAACCCAAACCAGGATTACAGGAGACCTTAGAGATTGTAGCACCTCCTGTAGCAACACCTAAGGACTAATCCAGAAGTTAATTTGGAAGCGCTCAGCGATTTCATGGCCGCTTGACTATCGGAACATATAAAAACAGGCGCATCTCCTTCGCCCTCGCGCAGAATTAACGGAGCGCATGCGAGGAAGGCATATACTTCTGTTTGGAACACAGAACATACCCGCATAGGGAGACGGCCATATCTTCAGTAGATAGGTTGGAATAATGAATTTTAGCGCCAGAACATCCATCTTTGAGAGAACCGTAGGTTCCCATCTAGTTGTAGGGAGTGTACCGCGTTTCCAATACTCTCTCGGGGGGATATTGACTTTGAACCTCCTACCAAAGCGAAAACCCATAATGACGTAGTCAGACGGCATCCCAAATTCTGGCCTAATAGTGATAGTCTCGCTGCATATGGAGGCGTGATTCTTTTATTTATTCCAACATCCGCTGAGGTCCGGTGTGCCGTTGAAGAGGTGGAAAGGTGGCAGGCCTAAACGGATTTTCAAAACAGTTGTGGGTCTGGTTCTCATGGAAACACCAGCAAACACTACCAAACAAATAAGCTGAGAATGCATTAATTTTGTTAACATATAAAAAATGTAATATTTACTTTGTTTTCTTCCTGTGTAATAAAATATTTATTGTTTATAAAAATCAAATAAATATTGTATTTTATTTTTATTAAATTTGTTTATCATTATTTATTTTAATAAATATTTCAGTTTTTAATCGATCATTTTTGTATATTTCTTATTTATTAAAAAAATAAAATAGTCATATATTTTTGTATCTATTTTTTTAATAATATAAATTCGTATAGAAATTAATTTTTAATAAAATTTGAATGTAAATTAAATTTCTCGAGTCATGAAATTTTAAATTGGAAATTGGGTCATTTTATTGAATTTTGCTGCAATTTCCCGGAACATTTGCGTAACTTAAGAAATTAGAATTGAACAAACCAAATTTTAAATTTGTCAACAGTTAAAACCATTCAAAATATTATTCGTAATAACTGACTAAAATAAATGTAAAATTTTAAACTTAAATAATTATTGGACTTGTAATAAAATCTGCAAGGATAACATTCAGGATTAACAGACAACATAGTTCAGATTGAGTAAAAAAAAACTTTTGTGAAATTACAACATGTAATCCGTTCTCTCGAGAAACATAAGGGAATATAGAAAACGTGGTATCTCCTATCTTGGTATATGGATATCTTGCAAGGTGTAAATCTTTATCATTCAGACTTAAACCTTAAACTATAGGTGAGTACATATTTCTTTTGATATATTATTATTATATTTTAAAGTGATGCATATCTGCCAAAATAGTGAATATTTTTAATTAAAGATGTTTTATACATGGTTTTAAACATAATTTAATTAAAAATCCAAATAACAAATCCGCAAACATGTGAAAAGAAGAAATTTGACTGGTTTCTCAAATTCAAAATGCACAAACATAAAATACCCAAAATCATACCGAAGAACCAATTTATTTATAATTTTTTTTTTTTCGTTTTTACGTTGCCGCCACATATGCATTTCAGCCATTTAACTAATTACATTGTTTTATAATGGGTTATGGGATAACCCATACAAAATATTAAGGGTGGGGGAGTTTTTTTTAAATTAACTTAAAAATAAAAACAATAATTGATTTAGTATTAAAAAATGCCATAAAATCAAAATATAGTTGATATCTAACATACATAACATACATAGAAAATAAAAAGCCACAACTCTAGAGCTAAACATCATTTAAATTCTAAAAATACTTCTATCATACTAAAAATGGGGTGAACCATTTTAAATAAACAGTGTCAAACTGCAAACCTTTCCCCTACTACAGAAATAGGTATTCTTTAGAATTATATTGAAAAACATGGTTTGCAAGCACGGCGGAACACCGACGAGGCATGCTCTCAACGAGTTTCCTGCACCGCTCCCTTGGTATCCTGTACCCATGCTTCCTTGACGTTTCTTCAAAGTTAGTTCAGGTTTCTGGCTGGTTTCTCTGAAATTCACCGTTTTACGTCAGCCCAGAGGTGCTCAATTGGATCCATAACATTGTTTCAAATATCGGTGACATTGAGCTCTTCCAGGATCTGTTTTGACGTCTTAAATAGATCTCGTTTGGAAATCTGTGCAATTATATATAAATAATAATAATTATTCTATAGAATAATCTCATTTCGTAATTGATATTTTCCTTGACTTCTAAGGTTTATCCTGAGGGGATTAGAATTCAGTAACGTGTTGCAAGGCGTTGTGCACCTTGTTCCAAAAACATTCCATCGTAACAATAATTTTTGATCTGGTCAATACACGCGGGGGGCATTTAGCTCCGAAAATATGGTGTACATGTGTGAAATAATATGAATATTATATAGTATTATTAGCAATATCAAGAATCTCTCTTTCTTCAGTATAATATTGTAAAAATATTAAAAATGTAGCAAGTTACTTAATAATTCAGAAAATAATATTGATAATAATTATAATATCAAATAATAATCGATAATACATTCTCACATACTCATAATAATAATAATAAGAAAATAACATAATATAATAATATCAGTAATAAAAGACAGACAAAATATACCTTGTTAAAATCTGCCATTATTCAATTTTATCTTTCTTCTTTCCATTATGTTTTTGTTAAATGACCTTTTTACTCTCTTCTTCCTTTTATTTATTTTTTTAATTAATTATTTTTCTTTCTTCTTTCCATTATGTTTTTGGTTAATGATTTTACTCTCTTCTTCCTTTTATTAATTTTTTTAATTAATCTTTTTTCTCTCTTCTTCACATTATGTTTTTGTTAAAAAATAATACGAGACATTAAATTGTTTGAATACATACATACAAAATTATAATTTTACTTTATTGTATTTTGTATACAATTATACAAAATTGATGTCAACCAATGAGTATGCGAGATTATATTCGCATTATTATTATTATTATCGAATTATTATCCGTATAATGTATATTAAAATCAATAATATATTAAAAATATCTTGAGACTTTTGAAAATACCATTATTGTTATATGAAAAATACAAAAATACTTGAGAATATAATGAATATATTTAGAATATTAAAAAAATAAATGGTAATATGAACAAAATGATAATATATTACGAAATATATAATATGGTGTACATATTTTTACGTATTAAACTGGTCTCGAATACACGTTGAAACTTCTTTAAAATAAGTTCGCGTTCGACCAATTACAATAAGAACTAATATACGCACATTTTATTGTTTCAATATTTTATGTATAACACATTTTTCTTACGCAGAAGAACAATTAATCTGCAATTATAAATTTTAAATTCAGTATTGTCCGTGTCGCCTATTTTTATGTTCAGGCTGTACTAACCAAAATTTGATTCTTGCGTAAAATTTATTTAAAAGCAATATAATCTAACATTTAATTAATATTCAATGTAAATTAAAATTGTATTTTTTTGTATTCTTTTTCTTTTTTTAAGACCAAATATAATATACATTTATAGTTATAAAAAAGCACTGTTTTGGTTTAAGTGCTTATAGTAAGTTAGAGTGGAGACACAGCTATTTTTTAAATATAGGCCACCCTAGTCTCCTTGTATTTGGACACATTTTTTTAATTTATTTTGCTGATTCTTTTGTTTCTATTTGGGTACACGAAGGAATTGTTATTTATATTAGGCAAAATATTCATATTTATCAAAAAATTAAAACTTCATCTTAAAAAATGAATTATATTTCTATTAAAACTTAAAAATGGTAAAAATATCACAAATCACAAATACTAAAGAATAATAATTAAACTCTGATACGCGATAGATAAAGCACATCGATTCATATTTGGGACTGTCCATTCCATTCTAAAAGATTTTAAATTTAAATACCAGATGCATGAAAAAAAGTGATCACATTTTAAGCTAAGCTTAAGAATAAAACGGACTGGCGGACAAAATGTTATGATTATTTAGGAAAATGTTTTTACAATTTTATGGATTTCAAGTAATTAATCCTTGTAAACATTTTTAAATTTAAAAAAAAAAATTGATGTATCTGCATAAGCAAAGATAATTTATTTTTATATTTTATAAATTTAAATTATGAAATTATTTTAATATATTTTAAACAAAATATTAAAATATATATTTGTATATGGTACGGTACATAGTACATTTATTTGAAGATAAAATCATTGCATGTCTCAAAAGATATAGACATGACCAACATGTATTCATCTAAAACGGCGCTAGTATTATTATTTAAAATATTGCCAAAGAAATCATGACTAGACTCTTCTCTTCTAGACAATTTATGTTGACAAGCCAAACTTTAGTTAAAAATCAGTTCAACTCCACGCAGCCACGCTTCTGATAAATCTGTTACTGTATTTATGTTTGGAAATCCGCCATGGAGCCACCAAAACATATATTTTGTATAGACAAGTCATAATATGTCTACTAATACAAGTCAAAGCAAAGTATACAAGAGACGACGTGTTTACTGTACATTATATTATTATGTAATTGTTGTGGATATTATGGCGCGTGGTCCTGTACGCCAAACAACAGGTAAACCACACCGAGTGCGAGTACAACAAAAAGGCTTAAAGACGTAGGCGCGTACCTTTCCGTTTGCTCCTCGGCACAGGTAAAATTCGCATGCAAATTTTTGGCTGTTATATAAATAGGGAGCATTAAATTTCAAACGGTATAGTTACAGTTCATATTCCAAGCAGTCAACTTCGCTAAATTGTTCAGTTGTCTATAAACAATTTCATTCGTCTTCGAACACTCATAGAGTCAACATAATATTTATTTTATGCTATTTATGTGTCAGTGACTAATTCCGAACACTCGTCACATTCCAGTTTTGTGACTTTGTTTTTGTGCAGTGAAAGACATTTAAATTTGTGATTGTGAAATTATTGTTATTATTCGTATAATGAAAAAAGTGATCAACAATCCACAAGGAAACATGTTTGGCCAGGAGCAAAACTTCATGAACCGTGGAGAGACATCAGTTTTTGAGAATCAATATCAGGTAAGAACAATGCTTTCATCACAAACTATACAATTCTCAATTATAATGTTGAGGGAAATTGTTGATTGCGCAATTTCCAATAATTTGAAACCGAATTCCGTAATAGCTGAATTGCCAGTAGATTGTCGTTTTTATACCCCGTTTCCTGATGCCGGACCCTACATGTGTTCCGATATCAATCTCGACACTTGGCACACGCCAAACATACAATTTCACGTGTGCACCGGAACACAATGCGCGCTAATGGAATTTTTGGGTCGACGACCACCGACACGACATGCATATATAATATCTACTCTACATTATAGCATATATACCTAATATATATTGTATATATATAGATTATATATTCGATAAATCTAAACACGCTACAAAATACTGGAATAAAACTTGATTTATGCATGCGTTCAAATACTGCATAGTACTTGATAATAATTGACTGTATAGAAAGGAGCACGCGCGACAATATTTCTTATTTAGACAAAGACGACGGACGACGTGACGCAGTACACGGTACGACATTGGCGGTCGGACAGACTGACGACGACGACGACGACGACGGACTTCAACTTATATGACTCTACCTTTACCACCTGCATATTGCAATACTTATTTACCGTATTTATTTTATTTGCAGATCCACAATAATTTTTGGAAGAATGACGCTGTTGCTGTAGCGCCGGACATCTTGGCGCCAGACACTGATTCCGCCACAGCGGAGCTTACTCCTTACCTACTCGAGACATGTAAGTGTAAATCTCAGACCAAGTGCATAATATAAAATACCCAAGAACGCTTGTCTGATCTTTGTTATTCTATTTATATGACTCTATGCAAATATTAATATGTATTTATTTACTTTTTAGCACACGGCTCAGATACAGAGACTCAAAGGAAACGCAAGCGCACTGCTTTTTCTAGTTTCCAATTGGTGGCCTTAGAGCGCGACTACCGAAATGATCCGTATTTGAGCAGAAAAAGACGTATTGAAGTCTCCAGAGAGCTTAAGCTAAGCGAACGTCAAATCAAGGTCTGGTTCCAAAATCGACGAATGAAAGGGAAGCGTGAAGGAGTGGCAAGTCCGAAAATTCGATCCCGCCAGTCGGATAAAAGAGCATACATTGGCAACATCTCAATGGGATCACCTCCATCTGAAAAGCATGGACATGTTCTTGAAAATGACCGAGACGCTGTTAAACGACTGTTTGGATACTCAATGTTTAATGTGTCCAATGCACTTTTGTCTTCCGAGCAGCTGGTCAGTTCATCGACAACACCAACAGTGACACCCCCAGTTTCGCCAGTATCTGCCAGGCAAACATTTAATACACCACATAATTCGTATTCGAATCTGACAACGCCTTTCAATCAATTCACTGCCAATCACCAACAACAAAAGAAAAGGGAGACTGTTCCACCACCAAAATATAATTCCTTGTACCCGATTATAACCCCACAAGAAGATCAGGTGCCTGAAAATGTCACATGGTTCTCAGACAGCGTTTTTAGTGCAAAACAAGAAAGACTATCATCACCACTCGCCGAGGATCACTTTCAGTCCGATTTCAGCAAATACCCATCTACAAACAAACCAGACATGGTTCCGTACAATATTACATTCCAATTGCAATCCGATTTAACGCCACTGCAAAATTGTGCAGTTCCCCAAGAACAGAACGCATCGAGTTCGTCACACAAGAGACCAGCTACCAGCCAATTGATGTCTCTCAATGATAACAGCTCGAAGAGATTTTGTGTGAGACCGGAATTCGATATGCTGCAGCCCAAGACTCAGTTGACAACTCTTGAGACATCACCGTCTGTTCAAACTCTTTCGACCCGAGAGGAAATGTTACACGAGATCATTCCGCAACCAAAGCCCATGGAAAACTGTACATTGTCGCAATTCTCAGACGTGTCAGACGATTATTTAACAAGTTCAGCGGATTTTGATTTAATGAATTTCTGGAGTGCTCGGCCATTCGCACAGGATGCTGATCTCTTCTCGTTTTCTCATGATTTGACTTGCCTGTGAGATCGGAATATTATTATATTATTATTATTATTTACTTAGAAATAGTTTTTGTTTCAAACATATTATATACTAAAATAAGTAGAAATTACGTTTAAGTTTAAATATAAATAAAAATACATAACAACATATTTAAAATAGATGTTTATTAGTCCGGGGATAGAATTGGATTAACATATTAATCAAAATTTCTATGTATATTTTTAGGCATAAACAAATCAAATCGAGTGTTTGGTAAAATAGCTGTTTCTAAATAAATTTAAAACTATATTCTTTAAATATAAATATAATACTACTTTAATTAACTTTCCAATAGATATATAAAACGATAGTTTATAGTTTTATATATAAAAGTTATTTTTTAAATAATAATTTATTTGAATACAATTTCCACTTTCAAATGAAAATAAAACCTTTAATAGGCTTTATAATGCACTTCAATACTGAGTCAAAATAATAATAGATTATTTTTTAAAAATATTTTTGATGGGTGCATAATGACATACAGTAACTTACATGAATTTCGTCTCTGATTTATCAAAGAGGATACTCCTTTCACAATCTTTCACATCTTGTTTTACAAAATCAAGCTCTGTAAATCTATATTATTGTATTTATTCTATTACAGATTAAAAAAAAAACTATTTAAAAAGCCTTAACATACAATCTATAACGTATAGTAGATAATAAGTTAAAAATGAACGAATCTTATAGATTTTTTTAAATAAAAACAAAACGATATAATTTCAGTATTTTTATGTATATTTAAGTTTAACAAACAACAATCTATTGATCTTTACATATATTTTAACTTAGAAATGTGTAATAGGATGTGTCGATTTCAAGAATGTTAGAATTTTATTTACACTTAAGGCACAGAAGTTGTAAAAACAAACCCCATTTGTTTGTATTTACAAAAAAAAAAACTTTATCGCAAGCGCATTTCTATTAAAATCTTATGAAATTGAAAAAAAATGCAAGTAAACTGAATAACTTTGGAAGACAATCCAGAAAATATTTATTATTTACATTTTAGGTAAAAAACATAAATATAACATATTTATAGACTTAAAAAAAAAACTTTTTTTAAGTTAGATGTTTATTTTAAACGGTGTATAAGTTAATAATTTAAAAAATGGATATAACTTACTAAAATATAATATTACTTTAAGAAAAACCTCATCCGATATATTTCAGTCCAATGTCATTTTTCCCATTTTAGGTATTAAAAAAAAAAAAAATAGTATTTTTTATTTTACAACCTTTTCGCCCTGGGGGTAAAAAAATATTGCGTTTTTTTCCATACAAACTTACTTTCAATCGACCCACCCTAATGTGCAGCACCATAAAAAAACACTGTAACGTTTAGAATTTAAAAATACACATTTTAATTTTTTATTTATACGATATGCAAGATGATAGAATTATAAATAAAGAATTTATGTAAATCAATAATATACAATCTCTCCTTTTAAAAAAAAAACTTTTTTAAAAAATTAGAACTAAAATTAGACTAATACGCTTTTCTGGTTTAAGCACAAAAACAACAACTTCTTTTGAGTGCGTACTATAAATCTCGAAACTAGCGCTTCTCGAAACGACAGATCGTGAATATTTCAACTACAAATATTTGTGTCACCCATTAAAAATCCATAAGTTTTTATAAAATAATTTTGTTATCCAGAAAAACTGATAGTATACGCACAAGCACACAATAAATTTCAAAATAAACTCATTATAAAGTGTTTTTATTCAATAAATAATAATAAAATGTTTTTAAATTATTTAAGAACGCTATTTAAGTATCTCTTAATATGACAGATCTGTGGGTTTCAAGAAATGTGGTGTTCAAAAAGTGTAAATTGATGATGTTTGAGAGGCAGTAAACGGAAACATATCATTTTCTGGAAATTCTCAATTGATCTACTATAATGCGTTGTCAAATTAAATACTATATACTGAGATACGGACAAATAGAACAATATACACAGTTTGATCAAGTTTCGATAAGCTTTTAGCATTCAATTTCTCCAACAGCCAAGCAGCTTTGAGAGCGTTAAGTACATCTAGATCCACTTTTGGATTAGTACTTGACTGCTGGAAAAAGCTTCAGGAGCTAACACGCTGGTTCTCGATTTGGATCCCTGGTCATTCAAAGATTCCAGGAAATGAGCAAGCAGATGTTTTGGCTAAGTCCGGTTGTGAATTATCTTTCAATGGACCGGTACCTGCCGTCGTAATTTCGATCTCACTCATCAGAAAGTTTGGACCTGATGAAAAATGGCTTACTCTCACACTGGACCTTTAGGATTGTGTGCGATATATTGAAGCTTTTCTTAAAGAGATCCAGTGAGCCGTAAACCAAATTGTCACTAAACTATAAGCGCGGGTTCTCGGTTTAGTTTGAGAAATCTTTTTTGCTGTAAACGGTTTTAGCTAACTGACCATTTTTATTTAATCATTTCTTTGTACAATAATAAAGTAATAAATATACATATGGTAGTGTAACAATGATACATGAAATAATACAATAATTAAACAAAATATAAAAATAAAACAATATAATATCGAAGTAATACAAAATCAGGCTCAGATATTAAATCCTTCCAGGAAAACCTATCCAAATATCTAATTATGAGTTTTTGCACTTTAAAAGAGCACCATGTGTACCTCAATATGAAAATACGTCCTTAAAATTCGCTAGAGATTTACCGGATACTCATAATGATCTTCTCGCGAATAAACACATAAACAGCATCAAACATCAACAGTTATTTAAGAAGAACTCATATTTTTATTTTATGGACCTGCTACTATAAAAACATAAATGTATACTTGTTTTTATGCACGCAGGGCTGATTTTTAACAAAAAAGCAAGCAGACATTCCACGTGCAGCTTGCGTGTAGTTTACGTGCAAACGCAAGAATAAGGTGCAGATTACGTGCAGAGTTTGCAGGTAATCTGCACGCAAACACGGTGTAGTTCTCGAGCAAGGTCTACACTCTTGTGCCTGGGCGTTTTCGACAGTTTGCACGCATTTCTGCACGTAATGTGCACGTATCTGCCTCTGACCCTGCGTGCAGTTTGGTGGCACTTTGCGTGCAAATTATCGAAAAAGGCTTTACGGGGTTGCGACTCTAATAAGGATTTTTAAATCATCCGCATACATAAGGCATTTGGAGTTCGTAAGTAGCAATATCGTTTATAAACAGGTTGAAAAGAAGTCAAACATTCCCTTGAACTTTGCAATAGCACGGACGTACTTGGGTCCGTGCGTCTCACGTAAAATTTCACGGACATTTGTACGTAGCATTAGCAGACTTGTTTCAGGCCCAGTCTTTGGGACCGGGTCCAAGCGAAATGTTCGTAAAGTGTCTTAACGACATAAATATCTGAATTCACAAACAAAATTGCAGTCACCAAGATTGGACATTTTAATTCATACGAGCCCTATAAAGATATTTGTGTTTTAATTCACAGACACAATTGCAGATCTGGCTTTAAGAGTCTTTAATACAGACACCGGACCCAACATGTTTGACGGGTACCCTGAGGCACTTCAGATCTCACCATAAACAAACGAGACCGCCAATGCTCAATCTTAACATATTGTGTTCGACCGTTTAGATATGATTGAATCCCACTCAAAAGAGATGATAAGATATCTGTGATTCAATCTATCGAAGGCTTTGCGAATGTCAGTGTACACAACATCTTCCTGTGAGCCGGACTCCATAATACCCATAGCATAGTTCGTAAATTCTAATTATGTTGTCGTAGTTGACCGACCTGACATAAAACCGTAATGATTTAACGATATCGTTATTCTTTATTGACCAGTCATTACATCACAGTCTATGGACTCAAAGAGTTTAGCTATTAACTTAGGAGGCTCAACGAGAGACTCAGCACATTTCTTCAAAAACAACGGTGGAATATCGTCAGGTTCTCTGCCCTTATTCACATTAATGCTCAAAAACGAATTTGAAACATCACTGCGAGTAAAGGACATGTAACCCAAATCAACGCTTTCATAAACTCCAAAAGGTTTATCTGAGTAGCGGTC
>JAAAKO020025675.1:0-14179 GCA_010015015.2 Bolitophila cinerea
ATATTTTTTTTGAGAGCGATTTTTTTATGCCTAAGAAAAGTAGAGCCTTTAAAAATATTAACTCACATTTGTGAGACCACAATTTTACAAGCATACGAAAAGTAGTCACTCGATTCGATTCGATTTTTCTTACAGAATTCACAGATCATAACTGACCAAAAAATCGAAACATGACTTTAGTAAAATATCGATAGTTCTCGATATATAAATCTGACAATTTAAGTTTGTATGAAACTCCTTAATTAGAAAGATAAATAATAAAAAAATGTCTCATCAAATAAATTATTTATTTTAAAAATAAATGCATTATTACATTTTACCAATTATTTGCCAATTATTTTTGAACATTTCCTTCAAAATACATACTAAAACACTAAAAAAATACACTTTCACAATTCTTTTTTAGGGGGTAGAATAGGCCAAATTTAATGATGCAGACATTTTATTTAATATATACACTAAATCTATTGGCATCAACAATTTTCGCCCTTTTCTCCAAATATGGATGGGGTTTTCCCACAAAATTTGACCATCTTTAATCCCATTTTGGGAGATAGGGGTACAATTTAATGATGCCATTATTTTTTTTGCAAAACTCATTTATTCCATCATTATTTTACTAAGTGCATTTTTCGATTTTCTGGTCAAGTTTTATCTGGCCTATCTGCCCTTTAATTTTATACTTGGCTTTTGGGACACTCTGTATATATTTATATAAAAATTCTAGATAAAGGCTTTAAATACTATTATAAAATTGATCGGTATTCCTATACCTTTTGTTAATTTATTGTTTTTTAAATTAATACCATTTTGAGATATCACTCTATTTATTTCTATATTTTTGATGTACATAATATGACATTTATGGAGCCATATTGAATCATATTTATATTTGCAGCAACCTACAATTGTTCCTGCTGCTGGTTTCAATGCCGCCGCTGACGGTGATGCCTTGCGATCTGCCATGAAAGGTTTCGGAACCGACGAGGATACCATAATTGCCATTCTGACCACCCGTTCGAATGACCAGCGACAGGCGATTGCCAAATACTTTACAAACGAGCTGGGTCGTGATCTTATTGAAGATCTCAAAAGCGAGCTTGGCGGTAAATTCGAAGATGTCATTGTCGGCCTGATGTTGCCACCACTTCAGTACCTCTGCAAGCAATTGCATGGTGCAATGGAAGGCATTGGAACAAACGAGAGCACGCTCGTTGAGATCCTCTGCACGAAGAGCAACGAGGAGGTTAAGCGTTTGGTGCAGACATACGAAGAAAGTAAGTTTTGCATCCTGACTTTATTTTATAATTTACTACCAATTTTAATAATATGATTTTATTTATTTAACAGTGTATGATCGCCCGTTGGCCGAGCACATGTGCAGTGAAACTGACGGTTACTTCAGACGTCTGTTGACACTAATCATAACGGGAGTGCGTGATCAATCGGGCACAGTTGACGCCGATCAAGCTAAAGAGCAAGCGGAAGCTCTCTACGCTGCTGGTGAGGCTAAGTTGGGAACTGATGAGGAGGTCTTCAATCGCATTTTGGCGCACGGAAGCTTTGCCCAGTTGCGACTGGTTTTCGAGGAATATAAGAATCTTTCGGGGCAAACCATTGAGCAGGCGATTAGGCATGAGATGGATGGAGAGCTAAAGGAGGCTATTTTGGCTATTGGTAAGTTTTTTGTGTTAATGATCTATACTGTTTTTTCTATAATTACTATAATATTTATTACTCCTAAATTGCAATTTTCATATTCCAGTTGAATGCGTTCAATCGCCGCCGGCATTCTTTGCAAAGTGTCTGCACGATGCCATGGACGGACTCGGAACAAATGACACCACTTTGATCCGGATTATTGTAAGTCGATCAGAGATTGATTTGGGCACCATTAAAAGCGAATACGAGCGCATTTACAACAAAACGTTGCTAAGTGTAGTTAAGGTGAGTTTTTTTTTTTAATATTTAAAAAATAAACCTAACCTATTTCGATTTGGTTCTTATTTTAGAATGAAATCGGTGGCGATTACAAACACGCGCTGTGCTCTATAATAGGTGATGCATAAGATGGATAAATGGTGGTATTGTCCTTAAAAACATAATTGTAACAACGAATCTCAATAAAAATATATTTATTATAAACACAAAACTATGAGCAAATTTGATGTTTCGTAGTTTTGGCATCAATTTAGTTTTAGAGTATTATTTTATTTGGATCGTAATTTGTTGTGTTAAACATTATAGGCGTATGGTGGGGAGACATAATGTACTGTGTACACGGTCATATAATGTCCGATCCAAAATTGGACATATAAGGTACATTGAAGTTAAATTTCGATCGGCAATTAGACTTTATGTTCACTTGACATGATGTACAAATTATAGTACCTTATGTATTTGACATTTTAATGAATGAATGTTTTAAAAAAGGTTATCATTACATTTAATGCACTTCGACCTTCTTACAAATAATGGTTTAAGGTTAGTCAAAGTTGGTCAAAATATTTGGTCAAAAGTGCAAATGATTGATGGCAATAATAGCTTTGAAAATCATTCAAAAGAAGTTGGTCTCGGAGACACAATGTATAACGATGCAGTTTTTAAAATTATTTGCTTATTATTATTTTTTAATGAAGTAGTTATACAAACTTAAAAGTCAAATATAACGAGAAATTAGATCATGTTTAGATTATAAGGTCAGTCATGATCTAGCATATATATGTTTGCCCTCCAATGAATGACGTTGACTTACGAGAAATATTTTGAAGATATAAAAACATATGTTTTTAACCGAAACATCCGCCATAGTTTTTATATCCGTTTTACACCGTACATTATGTCTGTCTAAACCGAAGTAAGTATTTAAAAAACCAACAAAAACGCAAAAGAGTGTGGGTTGAACCTCTCCCCTAGCTACGCTGCCTTGATGTCCGTGAACATTATATATTGACCATATCAGATGAAAAGGGTATCATTTTTTACCGTTTAGACTCTAGGAAATCGGTTAGATTTTTGGTTTTAAACCGTATCATGAAACATCGCTCTATCGGATACAATGATTGATATACTTTCATGGTATTGAAGATGGATAATTGCTATCAGAAAATCTCACTGCTTTGCCGTTATAACTGTTAACTTTGGTGGTGGTTCACTTTTACACATACTATATAAAAGATACGTACTATCCGTGGACTAAAAATATATTTCAGGAAAATTCGCATTTTAAGTTCAACTACCTTTGCTTTTGAAACCTTAGAATGATATGCTATAACCCTATAGATAGGTATGATGATAACAAGGAATCATGGATGAAAAATGTACTGAAACTACTACACAACTACATAACGCGTAGTCTTTATAGACAATAATAATAAAAACATGTTTTTAATCACCTTTTTTAAAAATGAAGGAACCAAATTAAAAACTAACGTCAAAACGGCCTTTTTAACTTTTAAACTATTCCACTATTCCCACAAATAGTTTTTTTAAAAAATAATTTAAATCAACAATAATCTTCAACTTAAAACCAAACATTCGTGTATTTTCTCTAAATCCAAATTTCTGCACAAATAATTAATAATACGAACATATTTATGGGAATAACTAACCTGAAGATTTGTCCGTCTCAAAATATTAAAGAAATAGCCAAGTTGAGATCACGTATATTGGTCTTGATTTTCCGTGAATTTTCTTTGAATCTTTTTCTGATTATCCCTTAAAACGAATTAAAAAAATCAAAAGCAACCATTAAACATATTTAATGGATTGAATTAATTAAAACAAGGCATGTACTACGACTCCAGAGATATGGTCAAAATGTAAACGCGATTAAAAAGCAGAACAAAAGATAGTTTCATTCAATGTCCGAGTCATGCATTTCGGTTATTGTAGTTAACTCAACGATCAAGTCAGTGAAGAGGTTTTTATAAGGTTCTACTATAGTGTTCGATAATTAATTAAATTTTAGTAATTTTTGTTTTGAGAAACAAAAATTTAAATGAAGGGGAAAAGGTAATTATTGACGACATCTAACATATTTGAGAATATTAAAAAATACGTCCATAAAGAAATTTCTGCGCAGCATCATATCATATACAACTTGGATATCGACCAGATGGACACAGTAACAGCGTTTCTGTATAGAAACCTTAAAGAAAGACGTCTTTACAGAGCAACCCGAGGGAATAAAACCTTTAAGTTATAGTTAATACCAATATTTAGCACTAATAAAATCACTAATTTTTTATCAATAAAATGACTGATTTAACATACTAATAATATCGATCATGAACTTTAGATTAGAATAATAATGTAAAGTATATCCTCCTGACAGGCAATTTCTGGACATATTGTGCTCCTCCGATCTTGTTAGAGGATCTTATAATAATGTGTGTTCTACATACCTCTTTGTGACTGATACCATTAATTTAATAGATTTTTGGCTTAGATAACTCCTGGCCGCTTTGTCTGTGTGTGATAACATATTGTTGTTGTTGGATTGGCTTATCTCGACATCACCGTATAGCCTCTGTTGTGGATGATTTCACAAATCTGATGACTCAGGTGTTTGCTGTTATAAGCTACCTGGGTCTGCAGAACTGTATCACATCCGAAGTGCTTATTACGCAGATTTGGCTTTGATTTCTCTTGTGTCTAATTCGCTAGTCCCAGCGTCAGTTTTAAGTCTGCCTTTTTAACCCTTTATGAGGATGAGGAAAGCACACTATTTTTGTACTTTTTCTTTGACCTATCTTACTTGGTCCCTGTTGTTCTCGAGATATATTGATAATGATTTTCCTAGACGACGTTCAACCACCAGCTAGACTATACCTTTGCACTACAAATTCTTTAACAGCGTCCACAGCCACGTATTTGATTGTGAGTCTCCTTCTGTCTTTTGTACATTCCGTTTGAGTGCAATATGCTAAGGAATCTGGGGACAAAAGTAGAGTCAAACTCAATGACAGCATATATTGCTTCAGAATGGTATCCGACTTTTTAGGGATCGTCTTCCGATCCGGATCATTTATATTTGCGATCGCAATTCTGAACTGGTCTTGTTAGGACATTTCTTTCTTGTGGAGAAGAAGAGAGAAATCTTATTAGAACCTTTCGAGTCAGATGGAGTGACCCGATAGTTGGGTCTTGATGGTACGGGATTACCATCCTTCCTCTCTTTCTGTATCATCTTGTCTACTTCTGTCCTTGCCACTATCGTAGTTTTATCCTTAATGAACTGGGTACTAACACCTTTAGATGAGCTTGTTTTTGGTAGCGAGATACCAAAAAGGCTCTTTTTGGCTTCATACCATCGGTTTGGATCCAACGTGTGACAACAACCCTTATCTTGCGATCCAGAAGACGTTGGGTGGATGGTGGCAACCTCTGTTAGGATTGCTGACCACATGCCTGTTGTCCTCGCTGTTGTCCTCTACTCTAGCCTAACTTTAAATTGCCCTAACTAAACTTAAATTAAAAAAAAAACTTCAAATTGCCCTAACTTTAAAACCACTTATCCAATTATAAAAATTCAAACAGTTTTAAAAAGCAAATTTAATTTATCATTAAATAAATGAACACAATATTTTTTTTTGTTTGTAGAAAACTGCCAGCTTCTCCAATGCCTCTATGGTGGCTTCTGAGACCTTCTTGCTGACTGTATTCCTATTATTTCTGAAATCTTTCTCGTCTTTGGCTTCCTTCTTTGTTTCCTTTAATTTTGTTTTGGTCAGAGCGCAAAATCTCTCAACAGGCCGAATCTATGGAAATTTAGTTGGTTGGATTCCTTTGGCACTATTTCGCTGTTATATTCTTTGCACCTTTTGAGGGACACTTTGCTGTAGTGGCAAGATGTTAGATCAGGCCAAAAGAAGGGAGAAATTCTGTGTTTTCTAATAAATGGCAGCAATCTTTTCTTAAGGCACTTTTAATCATAAACTTCACAATTAATAGGGATCCTTCATGCTCGCTATAGAAGCGCTGTTTTTGTGAAAGAGTTTGGACACCGATCCGTCAAACAAGTGTAATTACGAGGTTATGTGTACATGTTGATGCAAAAGTTAACACAGATGTATAAACAAAAAATTGAGGTTAAATAATATTTTTGACAGTAGAATGTCCAAATTTGGTTATTCAACAATTTGCCACTGAAGGCGCCTCATTCCTAGACTTTAATTAATATACATGCTCATTTGAGACGCTGGTGTCGTGAAGGGTATAGTAATGTATACTGCCAAACACAAACATATCAACAACGGAAATAAACAATATGTTTTATCAAAATTCTGCGTTCTGTGATCGACTCATATAATACAACGACTTTATGCAACGCAAGGCTAATAAATGTCCGTATATTATATATTAATAAAGAAATATACCAATAATAAAGAGAAATAGACAATATTGTACAATGTCTCTTGTCTGTATACAAAATATTTAAATCACGCTGTCGATGTTCTATCTCGTGCATGAATTATATTATTTTCACATCTATACAAAACTTGTTCATATATCTGCACCATTACTCTTTAAAGACATATTCGTTGTGGAAGAATCTATGTAAAAGACACATTTTTACCAAAACCAAAACATAAATAAAGTGAGGTTTTTTTACATTATCTGTTACTATTTAGCACTCATTCCGTGAAGGAGCCCTATATATTCGATAAAGATTAGTTTTTATATGTACGGACTTGTAATGAAAATCTCCTCATTAATTCGAGGCAGTATTTCAGTTATTTTTGTCGTCAACAGATGGCTTATTTACGCGCACATTTTAAAAATTCAAATATTATTTAATTATTTTACCAAAAAAAGCTTTTAAAACAGTAAAGAACATTATAAAAACTTAAAATAGTGTCTACCTAATACTTTTTCAATATATTAAAATACGTGTTATTACAATATCTTAAAATTGTTCTAAAAACTCTGCACGTCAAAGTCGACTGCCTATTTTCATAAAGATGTTCATTACAAAAACATAACCTAGTTTCTTCTATAGAGTATTATTGCTCTTAGATTAATAGTGCCAGTTTCATCGTAACTCTGACTTCTTAGCCCACAAGTGCAAATCGCTTGCCACACGAGAAACTTCTTTGGGAACTTTGACTTTTGTTTTGTTCTAAATTGTTTCTCGACTTTTTCTCGTTCTTTTGCGGTATAATACTGCTGACCTGGCAATTGGGAAAATCTTGACAAAACATAAGTTTCATCGTCCATAACACAGCAATCGTATTTTCAAAAAAAATCTTACTCTAACTTTTTAGCTCGGCGCTCTGCTTCCAGGTTCTTTGTGGAATTCTCTCAGATACTGACTGTACTTTTTAAGTCTTAAGGCCCGCAGCTGTTTTGATTTTGCGAACTAAAATACACGCTGCAGCTTTCTTTTGCCGCCAATTTCCGATTCGACTGCCTTGGATTCTTCTCTAACAAAGCAACGATTTTCTTCGACTTCTATGGGAATACGAAACTTTTTTTTCTTCCATAACCAATTTTCCTGGCAACGTTCAAGTTTCTATCAAATTCCGTTAAAACATTTGATACCGTTTTTTGTAAAACTTTTGCATTGTTTTTTATTTTAAAAATCGAAAATATAATTTTCGTCTTTTCACTTCCGGTTTCATAACTCAAACTAAAGTTTACATAGCGAAACAATTCTAACAGCAATTTATCATAATTTTTTTAACGCAAAGCCTACTGTATCATTTTTGTTTTCTATCTCAGTCCTTATGTTGATTCCTTGATATAATCAAGGATATTACATAAATAAGAGTTTTTCTTATATTAGTTTCCTGTAATTTTTTAGAACTTTATTTATTGCTAAAATTGATTCAATTAAAAATTATTAAATATCCAGTATTAAAAAATCCAGTATTACAAAATTCAGTATTACAAAATCCAGTAATCAAAAATCCTGTATAAAATATCCAGTATTACAAAATCCTGTACAAAAAATAGAGTATTACAAAATCCAGTATTAAAAAATCAAGTATTTCAAAATCAGTATTACAAAATGCAGAATTACAAAAAACAGTATTAAAAAATCAAGTATTTCAATATCAGTATTACAAAATGTAGTATTACAAAATCCTGTACAAACAATTCTGTATTAAAAAATCCTGTACAAAAATCCAATATTACAAAATCCAGTATTACAAAAAATTCAGTATTAGAGAATCTAGTACACAAATCCATTTAACATATATCTTGGCTGACGATCCTAATCTTCGGAAATATAGCTACTTTGGAACCAATTGATTAACTTTTTAGATCGTTATCTCCAAAGTTGTTTTTTTAAAGATGAATAATAACTAGAAATCACTTCTTCTGGTGAAAAATGCAAGACTTTTAATCATTTGAATTTGTATTGTGAATACACCTCATTATGATTGCCATTGTTGGCTTATTTAGCAGCAAGTCTTCTTTTTGAACCCTCTACCAAATGTGTTTGGAGAAATAAAAAAAACCGTTAAACTGCACCTCCGGAATAAACATTTTGGCGTCCGATACAATCTCTACCTCAAACTCCGAAGTTATGCTCTCAGAACTCAAATCAAATTGAAATTCACAGGCTCCACAAGAAATTCCACGCCATGAATATCCACCAGCCAACATTTTGCTTCGGATTGAAGTTTTTAAGTAGAATTTGTTCCAAGAATTCCATTTTTTTGGTCCGTTAAAACCGGTTTAAACTTTTATAGGATAGAACGTCCAAATTATACTCAAAACCATCAATATATTTATTAAATTATTATAATTGTATTAAAATACAGGATTTTGTATCACTGGATTTTTAAATAGTGGATTTTGTAAACTTTGATTTTATAAAAGTTTTTTTTTAAAAACATGGATTTTTGTACTGGATTTTAAATAGCTCCCTTTTCTATCAGCTGACACCTCTAAAACAGACAACATATAACAAAGCTAAGGGTTGTGGCGAGCACTACTACGTCTTTGGCATAAATTAAACTTTATTATTTGCGATTGTATACTAAAGTAGTTTTTGCACAGTGTAATAACGGAATATATCTGTATATATGTTCCATAAGAAAATGTGTGCACATTAAAAGCTCCGGTCGCTCCAGCAAATAGGTCATACAGAATATACAGTAGGTTTTCTGCTAGATTTACGTGTTTCTTGTGTTTGTGGTGCGAGCTTCTTCACATGTTGCTGTAGCCGCACAAAAACTCCAATGCACTTTATGCAGTCCGAAGCTCCAAGTCACGCGTGCATACCGCGATTTCTTGTCTGTGCTCCAAAGTCCCAAAGATATGCCAGCTTAAAGAAAAGCATATAGGTCACGTTTTAGAACCGAGACTACTACTTCTCAAATAGTAATATTTATATAGCTAGGTCAACTATATTTAGAGCGCGCACCGCACGTTGTGCGCGCGCTGCTGTGGGCATCCGTACTTCCCGGATGTGGTGCTGGGCTGACCACAGTAATGCACGCCAAGAAATGATAATATTGTGTACGGCGCAGTGCGGCGCGGCGTGGGTTTCGAAAAATTGCACTGACACACAAACCGCAGTTGACCATTGAGAGCTTTAAAGCTCTCGTTCACAATTCATCAACACAGCACGCGTCCGCCCAATTTAAATGTACTCTATACACGGAATATGTTTATGCAGGGCATTTTCGAGTCCAGCGCTGTATATATATATAGACGACCACAAAGCTTGTGGTGGAATAGACGAAGCCCATTAAAGAGATGATTAAATATAGATAGGCGGGGAGGTCGTAATGTCAGTGTTTTTCTAGAGAGGAATTTGTGGTATCGTACTGTAGCTTTTTGAATTTCCCACCGCGTTAGAGATTTTAAAATCCGCTTTGTGACTTCAATGACTACACACCGCGGCGATGTACTCTAATTTATTGTTGGTATCTCTGAATCAAACGCGACTGGTTAAAGATAATGATAAAGAGATGGGAGACCCTCACTAGTCGAGCACGTAGGCCACCAGTAGGGCCCATATTGTACTATCAAAACTGTCCGAAAAAGGCGCTGTTTAAAAAAAATCTTAACGATAAATCAGAAAAAGTTTGAGACTAATTCTCAAGTGAATTAACGTCAAAAAAACTCATGAGTCTGCCTTTGCATTATCGTCAAGATATTTTCCCTTATTTAAAAAAAAAATATTTTATCAAATTTTTCTTTTTGCTAGTCTTATACTTGTTTTTTTTTATAGCATTTTACAAGTACAATATTATTCTTTCGAAAAACTATGGATAGAGGGATGTGGAATAGTACTCTTTAATAAACACTTTTTTGAATATATATTTCAATTTATCACGACCGAATAAATCCGATGGACCGCGACTAATTCTCAGGATATTTCTTGACAAGAAATCTATTTAGAATATGTCACAGTCTGCTTGTGCATTATTCTTCTGATTTTTCCTGTAAACAAGTCTCAATTTCCTGAAATGAGACTAATTTTTGAAAGACAAGAAACAACAACAACACGGTGGCAATAATGAAATTAGGTCTCTGGAGAATAATTCACTAATTAAATGCCAAAAAACAAAAAAAATTACAAAAATTATAATTTGTTTTTATTATTAGAACATCAATTTTGAAAACAAATAAATATCTATGGTTCAAGTATATGGAACTACTTAAATCTGTGCGCTTTAGATGCTACTGCTTCAAAAGCGATAGAAATTATCGAAACCTCAAAAACGATAAAATTTAAATTATTTATTGTGAGAGGCTTTCAGGATGCCAGCACTGCTGGATATTTACATTCTAGCTGTGTCATAACCTCATAACCTGAACTCCGACTTTTATCGACGTCAAAAGAGTAGTGGCCACTTTTAATAAATTTCTGGAGCAGAAAGACGCAATAACACACTGCCTGCTGAACAAAGTGTCAAATATTAGTTTTTAAATATAAATTTAGTATTGTTAGTGTGCTCATAAAATGAAAATTTTCATTAAATTTACATTTTCCTCACAGAATTCAAAATATATATCTTAAATTGGCAATTTTTTTCATGTATTTTCTAAAATGTCGTAAAAAAGCATGTTGTTGTTTTGCTGGTTGGCACCCCTGCCATACCAAACATCAAAAAAAAAACAAGCAAAAAACATGCAAGCCAAATTTAAATTGATAAAATTTAGATTCTATTCAAAATTTACTGTTTATTTTTTTCTCTTTCTAACGTATAACATTTTCCTGAAAACGATAAAATCTAGATAAAAACATTTGGTGTGCATTTTCAAAGAGTTTTCGCAGTTTAAATAATTTAATTACTGCAGTTTTTTGTATGTCAATAATAAACAACTATTTGAAATGACAGTAGATGGTGGTGCTATTATTGATTATATCCAAATGCTTTCATAAAGTTTCACCGTTTATAAATGTTATAATAAAGCTACTATCGAGCTGCACTTATAAATCAACATCGCCTAATGCTTCTATAGAATTTCAAAGTTGTACTAAAGCTAATATTGTGGACATCGATCAATCAACAGGCATATGGCATCCTCGCATAAAGCTTTTATAAAGTTTTACAATTTATAAATGTGGTACTAAAGCTACTATAGAGCTGCACTTATAAATCAATATCGCCTAATGCTTTTATAGAGTTCCATCATTTTTAAAAAGTGTACTAAAGCTTATATCGTGGACATCGATCAACAGTAGCGCTGTTAAAAAATGGTTAACGTTAACCTGTATTTTTAATTTAAAAATACCGGTCTGGAGCGGATTGTGAGCTAAAACGGTTTTTTTAACCGGACCGCTCCAGGACCGAAAACGGTCTTTTTAACCGGACCGCTCCAGGACCGAAAACGGTATTTTTAACCGGACCGGTCCAGGACCGAAAGCAGTGTTTTTAACCCGACCGGTCCAGGACCCAAAGCGATCTTTTAACAGGACCGGTCTAGGACCGAAAACGGTCTTTCAACGCAACCCGGTCTTTCAGTTAAGCCCGTTTATTACATAAAAACCGATTTTCTAGAATATATCCTCTCAAAAGCTGCTATTTATACAACATAAATTAAAAGATCTGAAAATAACGTCATTGTGATCTCTAATTCCTGATAAAATCCTAAAACATTTCTTAAATATTTCTTCAAAATAAATTAATTAAATATTTAATTAATTGAATTAAATTCAAATTTTATTATTTTACAAAACGTTTTTTTTATTATGTATCATGTCAAAATATGTCAAAACAGTCTTTATATAGTGTTCTGAAAACGATCCACGACCGAAAACGGTCCAGGACCAAAAACGGTCTTTTTAACCGGACCGGTCTTCCGGTGCGGACCGGTCTCGCGATCCGGACCGGTCTTTCGGTGCGGACCGGTCTTTTGGTGCGGACCGGTCTTTTGGTGCGGACCGGTCTTTCGGTTCACCGACAATTTTGACAGCACTAATCAAACAGTCAAACGGCATCATCGCATAATTCTTTTATAAAGTTCCACCATTTAAAAATGTTGTACTAAAGCTACTATCGAGCTGCACTGATAAATATATATCGTCTAATGCTTTTATAGAGTTGCATAATTTAAAAAAGGAGTACTAAAACTAATCTCGTGGACATCAATCGACAGTCATATAAGGCATAATTCTTTTATAAAGTTCCTCCATTTAAAAATGTTGTACAAAAGCCACTATCGAGCTGCACTCATAAATACACATCGTCTAATGCTTATTTTAAGGTGTACCATTTTTTAGTGTATTACTATAGCTACTGTTGAGCAGCACTCATAAAGCAACATCGCCTAATGCATTTATAAAGGTTCAGCATTTTTTTAATGCAATAATAGAGCTATTATAGAGGAGCACCATTTAGAAATACAGTTTTAAAGCTATCACACGAGTCGGGACCCTCAGACATATTTTTCGTGGTTTGTTGGGCTGCGATCAATTTAATTTTAAGTGTATTCGAATAAAAGGATATAATTTAACATCGGGTGATTTGTTATCTTATTTTTATTGGAACAACAATTTTGAATACAAAAAAGAGATTGTCGTATCTGTGATTCAAGTCTATATGGAAATACTTAAATATGTTCTTTCGAAAGGCTCCCACTCCCAAAGCGATAGAAATAATCTAAACCTTAGGAACAATAAATAAAAAACCATTTAATGTGTCCATTTACTCGCAAGAACTTTTAATGAACTGTGCTCTAACAAAACCACGATTATCGCCCTCTCCTGAACTGTCCAAAATATACATAAAAACCACATAAAAACCGCCCTCCACCGTATACTCAAGGACTCAAGTCCTTATGGACGTAATAAAACCATTTCAATTGAAAATTATCTTAAAATCGTTTAATGAACGCTGCGATTTCCGATTCGTAATTCGTATACCGCAATAAAGCGCGTGCACACAATCATTCTCTCGTGCTCGCACCACCCCATTATCCCAAACTACCCTCGCACCACTTAATATTACGTAAATACGTTTCTATATATTTTGCACATGAGTATTTGTATAATATGAGAAAATATATATCATGTAATACATAGATTTAAACTAGTAAAACTACGAGCACACACCCAAAATACAAAACGCCCGCACACGTTTTATTTAAATTGTATATTTAGTCCTTTCATCGTCGGTGGCGGCGCGGCGCCGGGGTTGGCCTCGTCCTTGTGTCGCACCTAATCCTTTATTAGCTAACAAGACTGTCTGTGCCATTACATGTGGCTGCAAAATCACCATTTGTATCAGATTGAGGAGCCGATAATATTTCCGCGGCGGCGGCTAGCTGGGTTTTTAAAGCTGACGGCTAGCGGCTGTTATATTACCAAGAACCAACGGCTAAAAACGTCAAAAAAAAAATTATTACATTTTTTTTTAAATATTTTTTTAAATATTTTTTTTACAAACAAATTTTTTTTCAAGAATATTTTTTTAACAAACATTTTTTTTACGAAATTTTTTTTTACAATTTTTTTTTACATTTTTTTTATTCTATGGATAAACACAAAATAAATCTGATGTTTTTTTTTAAATTAATTTATAACCGTCATTAGTTGAATACAAAAAAAAAGTTTCTGGAATGACTGTCCTAAAAAAATAAAAATTTAGCCGACATCAACCCATTTTCGTCGAATAAGTTTTAACGGCAGATTTTCGTTTTACAGTGCTACCAATTTAAAAAAAATATATAAAAAAGTGTTCAAGAATTGTTTATATTTTCTTGTTATACG
>JAAAKO020025686.1:0-14177 GCA_010015015.2 Bolitophila cinerea
TACTGGATACACCGCGAATTGTATGTTCGCCCGTAATTCACTCGTTTTTGGCACGTAATTTGCACATAAATCGCACGTATCTGCCTACGCGTGCAATTTGGCGGCATTTTCTGTGCAATTTGGAGGCATTTTGCGTGCAATTTTGAGGCATTTTGCGAGCAGTTTGTAGGCATTTTGTGTGCAATTTGTGGGTACAGCGTAAATAGTATTTTCGTCTCTGCCTGTCCGTGCAATTTGGAGCCATTTTGTGTGTAATAAAACTCTACAATTTACATAAATTTCCAAACAGTGATCAATAATAAATAAATAATAATAAATGAGCATGTGTTTTTTCATTGAAATGGCCATTTTCTGTCTGTAGTTTTTGTTATAATTGTAGATTTTATCTTGGTTTTTAGGTTAAAGAAAATTTCTAGAAATTATAAGATGGAAAATTGGTAGCTAAACGCTTTCTTCCACTTTGATCATAACTAAAATCACGAGAGTTTCATAGGACCCGACTTAGAGCCAAAAGTAGTCATGAGTTAGTCATTTAAAGCGCTCAAAACTCGATAATGCAAAAACTGAAAATTTAAAAATTCTTTAAATGCACGTATTTTCACCAAAAAACTACGTGTTTAATGGCGTTAGATTCAAGATTCTATATTTTAGCTTTTAACTGGTCAAATATTTAATTTCTATTAATATATTTTTAGTTAATGAGTTAAATTGAATAAAAAACAAATGAAAAATCTATGGATATTAATAAAAAAAGGTTAGTATGAACAATCTTTTGCTTTTTGTCAGAGAGATTTTTTTAAGGTTATTTTATTTTTTAAATTAATTTTGAAAGAACACTTTCTTTTTTGATATTTTATTAGATATTATGCAACATCATTAAAAATGATCAAACCTTTTTTGTTAAATGAATTATAAGCAAAATATTCCGCTCGAGGTAGCAATCCCTTATAGGCCAGCAATGATCAAACGACTATCGCGGGTTATTTTAATAATCAATTTGATTCTGATCATATTTAATGTGAGCCTAATGCCCGATTTCTACCTAGTGGCCAAGTGGTCATAACAGTTTTTGGCCCAAATGGCTAATTGGCCACTAGGTGGAAATGCAGCACTTAAAGAAGATTTTTTCACACAACATACCTAACATCAAATGGCCAACCCCTAAATAAGTGGCCACATGTTGATGATGATGATGGTAGGGGGACCCTCTCAAGAGAGAGGTCCATCACATAGGTCACTGAGTGCCACTGAGAACCTTCCCGAACCTACCCGATCTTTTGGTAGCAATCTAGGACAATCAGAGCAGTGCAACCGATACAGGGGTTTGTTAAGTCTGCAGTGACCCGTGAGGATACCACCGCAGACCAAACTGGTGGAGCGCTGATTTAGCAATTCTCGCAAAATCTTTCCTTAAACACATTTCTGGAGACCCACTGCATGCGAGCTGACTACTGCTCAACATATTTGTTCTGGTCCAGTAAAGTGTGCTTCCGTCTAGAGGTCTGCCTGTTCGTTGCCCGAGATTTCTAAGTGACCAGGAACCCAAACCAATCTAACAGATGACCTTAGAGACAGCTCTTGTAGCGCCAGCCAGCAGCTAAGCACCAGTCCAAAAGTGAATCTAGAGCCGCTCAGTGATTTAAGGTCGATTTGACTATCGGAGCAAATGAAAAAAACACATCTGCTTCGTCCTCGCGTAGGATTAACGGAGCGCATGCGAGGATGGCATATATTCTTGGAAGACAGAAACATACCCACCCAGAGAGATGGCCGTATCGTAAGTTGAGGAGAGGTTGGAATTACGTATTCCAGCGTCTGAAAGCCCGTCTTTGAGAGAACAGTCGGTGTACCAAAACCTCTCTTGAAAGGATAGCGACATTGAAACTTCTACCGAAACCAAAACTCAATGGGCAAATCAATGTCCATTGTGTTCACTTAAATGGATATCAAATGGCAACAAAATATCGACTTGGCAACTAAGTGAAAATCAGGCATAATGGATGTCAGATCGGAGCGATAACGCCAAAAGATCAATTTGATGAAAATGATACCAGTCGAAATTAATATTAAAATAATAGAAAATATTATGAAAACTATGAATTTAGGTGTTCGAGTTGGATATTAAGCTATAAATTGGAAGATCAATCTGACCAAAAAACTGGTAATTATTGGATTGTAAATTTTGGTATGATGGGTAAAATGAAGTGCAGTCTGCAGATTTCTTTTATTTTTCGGTATAAATAGGAGCAGACAATAGCACCTAATTTGATAGAACCTGAATCCTTCAAATTATCAGAACAGAGATTTTGGGATGATCGACAGCATAAAGTATGTCAAGCTTTTGGATCCAAATGATCATAAAAAGTAAGTTCAACATCCTTGGAGTAGCATTAATGATACTTTTAAATAAATTATAACAAACCAGAATCTGGCTACCCACGAATTATGTATAGCTTTGGATCCAAGTGATCATCAAAAAGAAGTTGAAATCGTTGGAGTAGCATTGGTGATAATTGGAAATCAATTATCAGAAATGTTATCTTAGGATGTGGCTACCCATAAAATAAGAGAACATTTCGGTCCAAATGATCATCAAATAGAAGATCAACATAGTTAGAGTAGCATTAAGGCGGTTATTTTTGGACAAAAAAAAATAATTGGACATATTTCTGGCCAAATCCTTTGAAAATATCTTCTTTTTTACACTAACATTGGGATTGCAAAAAAAGCGTTCGTTATCAGTGATATTCTGAGTTGAATTTAAAAAATTAGGCATAAAAACAGCGAATACTTAAATGGAAGAAGTGGCCAATTCAGTGGCGTTTCATCAACATCCAAAAACGGCCATCAAGTGAAAACTGTCAAATTGAACATACATTTTTATGATTAAATATTGGGTTTAATCATAAAAATGCTTTCAATGACCACTTTGCCTGTGTAGTGTATAAACACTATTGACCATTTGGAAATGTTGGCCATTTTGTCCATTTTGTCCATTTTGGCCATTTTTCAAGTATGGTCATTAAGTTTAAATCCAATATTCGAATCCATTCATTTTTAATAACGTATCTTCATTACGTTATTGCAATCCATGGCATTCTTTACAATTAGCACTCCATAATTAAGTAATTATTCACCAGACAGGCATATCAATTTTAATACAATCCATCAAATTCCATTGGATGCACACAAAACAAATTCCATTTGATGCACACCACGTTTAAAAACCATCATTCCTACACATTCCGAAGCGCAACGCGGTAACGCACGCATGCGCGCGCACTTGCTTCGAAGATAGCATGTCTCACTTAAAATGCCCGAACCCGAACTTACGTAATAGTCGACGTGCTCATCTTCTTCGTGGTGTGCGTACTCGTGACCATGTGACTCTCCGATGCGCTGGCTGGCCACCTGATGGTGATGTCCATAGTCTACCTCGCCAGCCTCATCTCCACCGTAGCCACCGTCGTGTCCGCCGCCATAGTGGTACTGTTGCTCGTAGCCAGGATACGCAAATGTCAGGCACACCGCGGAAGCCAGGATGATCAACTATATTAAACAGGTTAAAAAATATTTATTAAAAAATAATCTTCTAATAATAATTTCTTCTTCTTTCTTGTATAAAAAAAAATTGCAATTACATCCTCGTCTCGTCTTACGCGAAACCATAAATATGTATATATATATTTATATATTATGCAAGATCAATTCAAAAGACACACGGTTTCCGATTTCCATGTAGACACACTCGTCTCCGTCGTCGTCGCGTCGTGAGCTCGATCGCTTAATCTCGCATTTATGCATTTGAGCAGATTATTAGCTGTGTGCCAACTTTCGATTTCATGCTTTAATAACAAATCATGGATGTGTGTGTGTGTGTGTGTGTGTTTATGTGTGTGTGTGTGTGTGATCATTTACGTATTTGTGGTCTTTGATGAGAAAAAACTTTCATCACAGGTTTATCGAGTCTGTTTCTGTGTATGTGCGTCTATTTATGCATGTATAAACGATCAAGATGCACGATCGCTGCAACGTGATTATTTTCTAGTAGCGGTTTTGCCATTTTTTGCAGGTGCATCAAGTGAAATTGAAAACGAATTGCATAAATGCAGATGATATGCAAGTGAAAACCCGTATGCTGCGTGTGCGTATGTTCTCGCACAGGGTGCGAATGATCGCAACAATATTTTCGAAATTGGATTGATTTTTTAAATAATACGAAATTCCGATAATTTCTTTAATTTAAAATTATGTGGTTTTCAATGCGATAGTCTGACTGGTGAAATTGAGACTTCAATTTTAATTATAATGAAAATCGACGTGAAAATGCATTAAAATACCCGATGCATCGCAGTTGCATCACATCTGCATCACACCTGCACCAAACCTGCACCACACCTGCATCAAACCTGCATCACGCGCCAAACATTCATTTTAGGAGCTTTCTTTGGCGCTCGGACTCGAAAACTGCATATGGCTACAAGATCAATGCACGATATGCACTGACAGCCTGCAACGGTGCATGCGCACAGCGATCGTCGTTATCTGAATTCGTAGATCAGAGTCAATGGTCAAGATCACTTTCGCTTGAGCACGCACTTGGCGTGGCCGCTTATGCATTTTGAAGTTGATTAGCCAGATTTATTAATATTTAAGGCAGAGCCATAGAAATGTGCAAGAAAGAAGCCTACGATATTGCGATATAAAATAACAATTTATGCAGCTGAGAGATTAAATGAAAATGCATTAAAAATGCAATGAAAAAGAAATGAAAAAGATGAACTTATCAGATCACAGATTTTGTAAGAAGAAATAAGCGATAAAATCTGTGATATTTGAGGCGTTTAGGTTACATTGTGAGAGGTTTATATAGTATTACAACATATAAGGTCGTTAAACGTGGTATGCTTGCCGCTCTAGAATGCGGAATTGGCATAAAAGCATACTTGAACATGAGCATTGAACAACGAGCAGTTATGCAATCGCATAACGACTGAAATTGAACATGCATATGATGAATGCTCATTATTATTTGCTCTAAATGTGCAAATGTAGATTTTAAGTCAGTATGTTATTTCCTTTCGAAAAATATTAGTATCTGATTAAATTTATACTTGTTCTCTAATCTGTAAGTATTAATATGTATGAGAAACTAATAAAAACTATGAGAAATTTAAAATACCATCTAAAATAAATTAGCCTATTCGATTATTTTATTTTTCTTTATTTTTTATTATTTGATAAAAAGATAAACGAATGGTGGATTAAAATAAAATTAGGAATTCCAATTTAAAAAATACAAAATGCAAATTTAGCAATAAAATATAATTCAATCGATTTTATTATGCTTCACAATAAAAACGGATCTTATGTGTTTTAGGTTTTTGAACACTCATCATGTAAGAAATAAATCGAAAAATGTCATTTGTACAATTTACACTTCAATCGTCTTACGTTTTAGTATTTTTTACAGTTATCGCAAAGTATTTATAAATTAAAGAAAAAAAAATTAAATTTCAGCAAAATATCATCAAAATTTGATCAATACTTTGTCAAAATTTCATCAAAATATCATCAAAAATTCATTGACTTATTATCAATAATTCATCCAAATTTTTATCAAAATCTCATCAATATCTCATCAATATTTCATCTAAAATAATTCAAAATATCATCAATATTTCATAATAATTTCATCAATAAATCAACAAAATTTCATCTTGATATTTGAAAGAAAACCAAAGATTTTTAATATTAAACTTGCGTTTGGGTATACTTGACCCAAAATACAGGATAAGGGTAAAATTTAATAAGAAATGCCCTTACGCATAAATTTCAATCGTTTCTGAATAAATTAATAATTTTAAAAGATAAATAAACCGCAAACATCGTATAAATTTAAAAAAGTGAAATAATTTAAAACAATCAAAAAGAGTATATTTTATGGTTTAAAATTTGTTTAGTAATGCTGTTTTAGCAGTTAGGATTAATAGTTGATAAATTGTATTAAAGAGTGTCCTTTTAAACCACAATTTATCATTCCTTTTTATATTTTCTAAATTAAGCCTTAATGCTAAATTTAAATAAATTAATATTGTCTGCAATGTTTTGCGTGAAAAACACGTGAAATTGCTTTTAAAATAATAAAAAAGATATTTGTTTTTTCAGAAACTTATTCAGTTCGAGCAGTAAGGATTAATGTTAATACACACAATTCACATTTCTTTTTTATTTATTTTTTAATTTCAGCCAAATTGCTAAATCGCAATCGAATCTAAACAAAATAATATTGTCTGCGATATTTTTTGTTTAAAATACGTCAAATCGCTTCAAAAAGACCCGAAGCAATCAGGATTAATAGTTAATATATTTGCATTAAAATGTCTACTTTTTAAACCACAGATTCTAAAAAATTAAAACTTTCGGCGAAGATTTGCGTTAAATACACTTGAAATCGCTTCAAGGATTAAAAAATTTAATAGATTAAAAGAATAAAAGGTCTTCTATTAAATAAAATTCAGCGCAAATGCTAAATTTAAATCGAATTTAAACAAAATAATATTGTCTTTGATGCCTTTAATAAAAAAACACGTAAATTCGCCTCAAAAAGTCCCCAATGAAAGGTGTGAAAAACAGCAATCATTTTCCACAAAATCCTTGCTCAATTCGCCAGAAAATATGAATCACTTTATGTTCCTATCTCTTTGTATCCGTTTGGTAAATCCTGACGACTTCACTGTGTCTTTAGTTGTCGTCTTCATTCACAGACTATAGGCATTGTCTGCCGTATACTCGAAATCCACTCGATTTGCTCACCTTAAAAGCCATTTTATTCAAAATATATAAACAATTTATATAAATGTAAACTTTGTAAAAACTGCACTGGCAAAACGTATGCAACGAAAGCAACAACAACAAAAAAACTGTGTACTGATGAACGATCACCTCACAACAAACGAAAACTGAATGGTACCTGCTAACTGGAGTGCCCCATCTTATATATGCGCCAAAGAAAGCGAAAATTTCGCGATCGCGCACGCCGCCGCCACACACATGTGCGCAAAAGAAGGTGCACGGAACGTGCGCGGGGAAGGTGAACGCGAAAAACACATTCTATATATATACCTATCTATATATATATATATATATATAAATTTATACATACCATAAATTATTACATGCAATTGCAAGTGCATTCTCACTTGGGGGGATGATCTTCACCGCACAAATAATGCACACATGTTATTGGTTTGGATATGCGCTCGAGCTCGTGCTCGTGCTCGGTCTCGGTATATTAGTGTAGGTGGCTTGAAATATATAGATAAAATAACGATAACATTTTATTGTGTACTAAGCGCAAAGTGTCTGTTAAGTAATCGAGTGCAATTAGTCCGTGAGTGTGTGCACTCGTAATTGTGATGGTTTGACGAACGATATATTATAGCTATATTTCATTGAATGCATTCACAACAGCCATTTTTTAGTGTGTCAGTGTGAGCAAATATTAATGCATAAAATATATTTCATAACTTCTTCTCAGGGAAATTGATTTACATATTTTATTTGTGATGCTTCGATTTGATTTATATATTCTTTAACGATTGCGTAATATATATGTATATATATTTGAATATATATATATATATATATATATAATGTTTTTTATTTATTATTTATTACTTTAATGTACCGAATAATATAGTGAGGGACATCAAAATGGGCAGAACAGATTCTATAGCCCAATCCGATTGTAATATGGACACAGTGAAACGGCGGGAAATTTTTTTATCAAACCGGCTGGCTCGTCTGGGGCTTTAGCGCCAGTTCGAGGGTTAACCTGAACTGCCCCGTCTCCGTTTAACTTGCCTGGCTTCGACTGCAGCGGATTGCACGATTGCTCTTGGGCGGGATCACTTCAAATTATATATTTTTTGTATATTACAAAAGACACCGGACTTTATATAAGACTAACGCTTTTTATTTCTTTTTGTTAGCGTTACAAAACCAAATTCAAATATTTTATAAACTTATATCTAACCTAGAATAAATTGTACCCTATACTTATATTAAATGCCTTAATTCTAACCTACTTCCACGACACCACTCTAACCTGTATTCAAACGCCTTCCCACGTTGGCCCGCTAGCTAGCTAGGCACCGCAAGGTTGACACGACCGTGTTAACGGTGACTAGTTAGTGGCTGTTGTTTCACGTAGGCCTTCTCTTCGTCACGAATGGCATCGGTGTTTGATACAAAGTCGTCAGCAAGGTCGCTCCTGGACCTATGGCGTGATCGTCGGCCGTAAAAACGTCGCGGACGGGAGAAAAAGCACCTAGGCTATCGTGCAAGGTCTGCACGGAAACTGCACGGTGTACAGTTTGTGCCTGGGCGCTATCGACAAACTGTACGCATTTCTGCACGTAATATGCACGTATTTGCGTGCATTTAGGCGGCAGTTTGCGTGCAAATTATCGAAAAATGCTTTACGGGTAGGTATATCTTACAAAAATTGACACTTTGCAAGATAAAGTCTTAAAAATGAACACAATGTAGAATTGTGTATACTATATATTCAGTTCTTCAAAATACAATTAAGAATATCAGTATAAAGTTCAAAAAAATTGTAAACAACCGCTTCTAATTCAAACTTTATTAAGGTCATCGAAAAAAGAAAGGCACTCCTAATTAAAAACACTCTGACGAACGACACCGTCAGCCACACAGATGATACCGACGATAGTGTATCAACCAAGAAGCGAACGTTGTTTTTGGATACTCTGCTAACAGCCACAATGGACGGAACGTCTCTAACTGATGCTGAGATTGCCGACGAAGTGTCAACGTTTATATTTGCGGTAAATCCCAATCAAAAAATAATATTTATAGAATGGCATTTTCTATTTTATCAAACCCTTTATTTGTATATAGGGTCACGATACCACGGCTTCGGCAATGTCGTTTGGACTGTACTTCTTGTCCATAAACCCGGAAGCACAGCAAAAGGTATACGAAGAACAGTTACACATTTTCGGTGCGGATATGCAACGCGATGCCACCTTTGCCGAAATACAGGAAATGCAGTATTTGGATATGTTCATCAAAGAGAGTCAGAGAATGGTGCCGGCCATATCGTTAGTCGGGCGGAACACAACTGCAACGACGAGCATGAGTATGAATAATATAGTTAAATCTTGAAAAATCCCACACACAATACATTTCATTTCATTTCATGCAGATGGTCAGGTTATTCCGGCTGGTGCATCCGTTGGCATCCTTCTGTTTGCCATGGGACACAATCCACAATTTTTTGCGGATCCTGAAGTTTTCGATCCGGAACGATTTACGGCCGAGGCATGTGCTAATCGGAATTTGTACGAGTACGTGCCATTCAGTGCTGGATCGAGAAACTGTATTGGTGAGCGGCAGTTTAGGAAGGATTGAAGCTTACTTAAGTATATTTGATTGATTGTTTTTTTTGAAGGTCAAAAATTTGCTTTCCTCGAGCTGAAGACAATGCTGAGTGGTATGGTGCGTCGATTCGAAATCTTACCGGCTGACGTTCCGTTTGAGCCAAAAATAGCAGCATCGACCAGCACCATTTCGGTTAATGGCATTTTGATCCGCTTGAAACGAAGAAATTGATTAATATTTATATAAAATATTTTTAAAATCTTTCATTTAGTTCAAACTTGGTAAATCGATTCCTTTGCACGGGAATTTAAAAAAATAATAAAAATTAAATTTTTGAAAAATATTTAAAAAAAAAAAAAAAATATCTCTCTTGTTTTTATGAAACGAAATTCTAATCTAATATTTTATCTTGATAATCGAATAGTTTATCCGACGAAAAGTTTTTTTTGAGAATATAATAATTTATTTGACGAATATTTTATTTAGAGAATCGAATATTTTATTCGACAAATAGTTTATCTTGATAATCTAATAATTTTATCAACGAATATTTTATCTTGAGAATCGAATAGTTTTTCAGACGAATAGTTTAATTTGAGAATCAAATAATTTATTTAAGAATATTTAATTTTGAGAATCGAATATTTTATTAGACGAAAGGTTTATTTTGATAATCGAATAGTTTATCTTGATAATCTAATAATTTTATCAACGAATATTTTATCTTGTGAAAGAATAGAGAGAATCAAGTACTTTATTCGACGAATAGTTTATTTTGAGTAATCGAATAGCATATCTTTAGAAAATAATAGTTTATTTGACGAAAAGTTTATCTTGAGAATCGAATAGTTTAGAAGGGCGCCGTTAGGCTCGTAAAATTAATAATATTGCCTAAAATTTTATATTTATCATATGTATACTTTGTATATTGGCGTTTTTCACTTTCACTTGAATTTGATTGTACATTATTCGTTGAATACATTATTTGATTCTCAAGATAAGCTATTCAATTCTCAAGATTAACTATTTATTTATTAGGATTTAAAAATAAAAAATCCATTTTATTTTGATTTATTCATGTGTCTGCTTGCGCCTCCATTTCTTTAAATTATTTTATTCTTCTCATCTCATCGCCCAAGGTTAAGCACAGATTTGAATAGGTTGGCACATGGTTTCGTTAGACACAAATTGGAGACTCTCCTTCTGCAACCAATCCTCCCCGGTATGAATTATTACTTTTTAAACGGAATAGAGATGGTATGATGGTAATCTAATGCCTTTTCAAAACTCCCACTTTGGTGATAAGTTCTCTCTCTCTTTCATTTTCTAGATATGGAGGCATGATGAAATATGTATATAAGTGACAAGTACCAACATCAACTAAAAAACATTCTTTGCTCTGGGCGTTAGCTTCAATAAAGAAGTTAGGAGATGTGTGGTAAGTTCTAAATTAAAAAGTATATCCCTGATACAAAGAAGTAATTAATTCTTTTGAATAGTCTATCGACCGTTGGTATCCCACGTAGAACCATTAGAGACCATATTAGGAGCCCACAAGTCTTATCGAAAAAACTCTCAATTTTCAAGAAAACGTTGGGTCTTGATAAGATTATTATGAAAAAGATTTTTCCAAGAGAGGTAATTTTATGTAACCCCTATGAATTTAAATTTAGAATAGGTTATGTTGGCTACCAGTATACCACATTAGGAGCCCTAAAGTCCTATGTCCAAAGTCCTATTTGCCAGAAAACGTTGGGTCTTGATGAGATATTATCAAAATGGTCTTTCTAAGAGAAATAATTTTGTGAAATACCTATGAATTTAACTTTAGTATAGATTATGTTATTTACGTAAAACCAGCACGTAGGAGAAACTCCCAGGTCCTATCGAAACACCTCTGACTTTTTTAAAAAACGTTGGGTCTTGATGAGATTATTATCAAAATGGTCTTTACAATAGAGGTAATTTTATGTAAATTCTAAGAATTTAACTTTAGCAACTCTTTGGATCGAATTAAGATTCGAAATTAAGGGTCCAACGATCATCATTCACGGTTTAATTTTTGTAACCGTGGCTCCTCAGGTTACCCTTTTGTCATTGAAAGAGATAGGTTAAACTCAAAATGGAGCGTTTATTATGGCAAATTAATTTCTTGTGTGCGTAATTCTATAAATTTTAACTGTTTGTTGAATAGTGCTATTAATTCTGGGTGCCAATGCACAGCTGATCGATCATACCTTTTGTTTGTTGGTTAAGGTGCTACTTCGGGTGGTGATCTCAGCTGTTGACGGCACGTGGTAGTGACCTCGCTGGAGTCTGCGGCTGCTGAGTACATCTAGAGTACATCTCCTTCTTCTCCCTTTAGCTCAGCGGCACAGGAAAACAGGGTCAAACCTTTCGTTGATTTTCCATTTAGAATTTTAAGTATATGTTGGTTTTAATGGCTTACCGGTGGTGTTTCTTATGAACTTATAATAAGAATGACTTGAGGTCAATTACTTCTCACTCTTATGTACTCAAAACTTAGAGGGACTTCTTTAGCTTATCTTATGAGTTCTTTAACTTCTAGTATTATGTTCCGGTGTGCAGTCGTGAAGTTTTTGAGGTTATCAAGCCCTCTCGTCTTTTGTGGCGAATTTGCCATATCCGTTCCTGATCGTCGCGTTTTCGGCTGGGCGTATATAATAGTTCGTATATAACAAATAAAAGTGGTCCATTGCATGTCTATATAATATATCTATGGTCTTTCTAGTAAAAAGTACACTGAAAGAAATAATGTTTGTCATAAATAAATAATGTTTTTTCCAAACACATTTAATTTATGTATTTTGTAGGGATATTTCATTATATTTACGAGAAACAACAATTAATAACATATATGTCATAAAAAAATGCTTTAGCATCTTGATAACTCTTTCAATTGTGTTTGGTCTTAGATTTATTGTATAAGTAAAACGAGATTAAGAGGAACTTGAAAAATATACTCTTATCCTTATTCTCAGATACCTTCGCTTCGTTTTCCTTGATATAAAAGATGTGTTCAGAAGATTCCAGATGTTGACCACCTCCAAGTACTTAAACTATATAAAGTTTTTTTCATACGATTCTTTAGTTAACTATACTGGCCCACCTACCTTGGGCAATATACAAAAAAACTCCTATAATCTCAAATGGATGGACTCATTCGAATAACTTTCGTTTTATCAAATGGATCATCAAAAATCCACATCTTTAGGTTAAGTTAGGTTAGGTTGGCGGTGCAAGAGGTTTAAAGATCATAGGCCAAGGGAGGCCTATAGCAAACCATGAAGTTATATGGTAGCAAAAGTCCAGCCAAGTGTTTTTTTGACATTTTGATATTTATTCAGAATAAAATATACGTGAATAATGTTAAACATCATTGAACTTATTGTTCTATAAGAACGCCAATATTCAAGGCACCTTTTTGTTTTAACTTTTTGTGTTAAATGTAACCTTCTATATTCTAGTAAACAAAAAGTATTAAAAAAACACTTTTTTAGCTCGTTTTCTAATACTAAATCATACCTATTTGTCTTTATGTAATATTCTTGAAAGCATTCTTGGAACTTAGCAAGAAAAAAACGGTGTGCATCCAAACAACAACCAAATCCCAACCAATTGAGCAAAAAACTTAACTTTTTTATAACAATATAATAATCACATAACACCACATCGCGCGTGTGTGGCTTCGTCACGTATATACCAAGACAGGTTTCTTTAATATACATAACTTATTCAATCGAAACTACGAATCGAAGCGATTTCAACAGGTAGACACGGCTGGATGCAAGCAATCGATCGGAAATACATATTGTTCAGTATACTAGTTTGCAAACATCATCCATAGAGTGCAGACACACGGTCTTAGAGTCAAAAAATAAATCTTTTAAGTATTTTTTTTTAAACTTATAATTTCATCGAAAGTTCCTCCATTTCGAATCCATTAAATACAGAAAGCTCATTGAAAATGAAAGCGGCCGCAGTAATTGTAAGTGATCGAGATTTTAGCGCGGAATACATATATAAATTATGCAATATCTTAATCGCATCTTTACTTCTTCGGTGACGTCATATTGATATAACTATATAATAACGCGTTTTGTTTATAACCATCAAGATTATTGTTGGGCTTCGGTGTTTTATTGTTATTGTGACTTCGTGCGCGTTTGTTTTGATGCGTTCATCGTTTTGGTGACCTTGGTTCATCACTTTCGAGTTGAGATTTAAAGCGGTTACATTAAAAACGCCTACATTATTTTATTAAATCTGATTAATTATAGAATATAACCTTTACTTAAATATGACAATATCAATATATTTATTGACGGATAAACAAACTAGTGCTGTCGAAAAAAATCGGGTACCTGGGCCTAAAAATTTCGGGTACCCAGTTCTATTAAAAAAGCAAGACCCAGGTCCGGGCCCGTTTTCCGAGCCTGAGTCCGTTTTCCGAGCCCAAGCCCGTTTTTTAAGCCCGAGCCCGTTTTTCGAGCCCAGACCCGTATTTTAAGCCCGAGTCTGTTTTTCGAACCCAAGCCCGTTTTTAGAGCCTAAACCTGAAATTTAACTAAGAATCATTTATCGGGCCTAAAAATGTTGGGTACCCGGTTCCATTGAAAAAACAAGACCCTGGTCCGGGCCCGGTTTCCGAGCCTGAGCCCGTTTTCCGAGCCCAAGCCTGTTTTTGGAGCCCGAGCCCGTTTTTCGAGTCCAAGCCCGTATTTGAAACCCGAGCCTGTTTTTCG
>JAAAKO020025697.1:0-14175 GCA_010015015.2 Bolitophila cinerea
AATATATATGTATAGGATAGAAGCCGTGAGTATGAGACACCATTGTGTCTCGGAAATTCCTCTCTTGTTTTTTTATAAATTATCATTTTATTGTATCATATTTTAAAATTAATAATAGGTATTTTTTTGGATATTTTATTTAAAACAAACGTATCTAAAAATATAAACGTGAAAGAGAATTGAATCATGCGGAAAATTTAAAATAAAAATCATAGGTTGTTTCTTAAAAAAATCCAATTAATTAGTTTTTGAATTTATTTTAATTTAAAACACTATTATTTTAAAATTATTTTTCAGATAAGTATTTTTGTGTTTTTAAGAAACTGTATTTAAAAAAAATGTATTTTTTAAATATTATTTTTAAAAAAGTTGTTTGTATTTTGTATTTTCAAAATACCATTTCTAAATACAAGAATTTTCCATATACTAAAATACTTTTGGTATTTTTAAAATAGAATTTTGAAAATTCAAATTAAAAAAAATGAAAATTTTGTTTGAGATACTATTATTTTTAATACAATTAAAATAAAGTATTTTAAATTCTGCGAAAAACGGTCAATTGACTATGAACAATTTGGCTATTTCATATTTATTAAGGAAAACCCTTTTAAAATTTTTAGGGTTTTTAAAAATTGTAGCAGGATTCTCGTGAACGAAATTTTGAGAATTTACAACGTTTAGGCCAAAAAATTGTTCCTACAACAAAATTCTAGCTACAAACTCCGATTTTAGTAGCTTATACAGAAAACTTTACCCTTGTGGTAACCTCGATCATGAATATACAATTCTGAACAAAATTCACGATATATGGGAATTCTCGTCACCAAAACAGTGCCTTTTTATCACAGAGTGTGCAAGTGCATTCTTGTGTTTTAGTGACACGAATATACTTGTGAAGAATGTACTTGACAAGAATGCACTTGACTACATACTGCTTTTAAACACTACAACATTTTCTTAAAATCTTCAAACGAGTAATTTTACAAATTTTTACTAATTTTAATGAAAGTAAAATAAAAATATGTTTAGGTTTAAAAATCTGAAAGAATTTCCTTGCGATTAACTTAAAAATTAAACCTTATATGTCGCAAAATCATGCAAACCACGTTTATTGGGGTTTTTATGAGTAAAAACAAGAAAAAAACATTTTTTTTTTGTCTTTGATTGGACTAAAACGATCATTACAAATCGGAGTGATAAATTGATTTTCTAAACAATAATTATTTTAAAAAATAAAAATATTATAAATAATATTTATTCCATTTTTGTTTTTGTTTTTAGTTATTCTTTTCATAATAATATTTTAAGAATATATAGTTAACATTTTTTAGGAATCATTTAAAAAAAATATATAGCTTAAAAATTGAAAGGTATGCCTGCAAATATTAAAAATACACCCAGTTTTTATTTATTTCAAAATAGATAATAAGGTATTTAGTATTTCTGAATAAGAAGTCTTCTTTAGAATCCTAATTTATTTTTTTAATTTGTATCTTAATTTTAAATAAAAATCAACCCTAAATTTTTTATAATTTTAGCAAACAAATTGAAGCCTAGGAATGGTTGTCAGAAAATGAACCGTTTTCCAACACTGAGGACATCCCCGTTAAAATATCTTAAAAATGACAAAAATCGGCACTCAAATGCATATGGGTTGATTTAAAAAAAATGGAATTTAACTTACCTTTAAGGCAGAAAAGTGGAAACATAGAACCCATTTTTTAATAATAAAAATGATTAAAACTTAAGTATTTTGTAAGATTTTTTTTTTAAGTTTTTATTTTTATTTTAAATAAAAAAAATACACGCATATTTAAAATTCTCCAAGTGTATTGGACAATTATCTTAAATGTGCAAGACCTTTTGGCAATTTCTCGCTTACACACATTTCAAATTATATATTTTAAATATGTTAAAAAGTTTTACAATTTTTTTTTAAATATTAAAATGAAATATAATAGAATGCTTTTAATAATCTTTGTGATTTCCATAAAGTTTTATTTTTATTTTTCGCTTAATTCTTCCGTATCAACCACATAAAAAAACGACTTTTCATTTACGATTTTTTTAAGTGGATTACCAGAAAAAACAAAAATTATCTTGTTGTTTCGATTATTTTAAGAGCGTCATAAATAAACAAATCAATTGGATTACGATACATATTCCAAAACAAGAATAAAAAAGTATGTATGTATGTGATTTATAAATGAAATATGTAAAAACATACTTTATAGCTATATTATATACAGATATGTAAAAAAAGTGAAAACAAGAATGTCTCAATTTCATTAAAAGTTTCTTTGAATTGTGGTATATACTTGTCGACACTGAAAAACGTATACAATATGCATTCACCGTAAAGTTCGGCCACCCTTCTGGACTTTGGTTCTCGGATTTCGCAAAAATTGTGTCAGTTTGATGAACTGGTGAATTTAAGAAACTAATTTAAAGCGATCCGATATTTATTTTGAAGGAGTTATGGTCATTTGAATTTAAGCCATTTTTGTGAAAAATTAAATGCCAAAAAATGCCCATAACTTCGTCAAATTTCAACCGATTTGAACAATAAATTTGAAAAACGTATTTTTTGCGAATGCGGTACGTTTTGGATTGGGAAATTTGTGTGTAAATATGACACGATTTTTCACCTAAAAGACTAACATCATTTAAAAATATATTTTTTTTGCAAAAAAAACATTTAATTGCCTTTCGAAAAATAGGGTGGGCTTCAAGGACACTCCTTGTCTTACAAAAATAGCTATAACTAAAAAGCTCCTCGACCGCCCATCCATTTTTTTGTTTTAAAGGTAATCCGTTTTGCATTTTTTTTTTATGATGATAGACTTCTAGGTAATAAATCGGTCAAGGTTACACAATCATTTATCAATCCAAAACGTACCTTTTCGCAAAAAATAAAACGGTTTTCGAATTACCTTTCTAATGAATCAAAATAATTTAAAATCGGTTGAGATTTGACAAAGTTATGGGACTTTTTCTATTTTTGGCGTTTTATTTTTCGACAAAATGGATAAAATTTAAATAACCATAATTCCGTCAATTTTTTTTATCGGCAAACGCTTCAAATTATTGTTTTTAAGTTACGAGCCTATCATTCAAAATTTTAGCGAAATCTCAGAAACAAAGTCCGGATTTCTTTTTATCGGCCACAAAAAGTAGAATAACCGAATATATATTTCATTATTCTTCACAATTTTTTTAAACAGAATTGCAGATCAAGCTCTGCAAGACAGTTTTAGTAGCTGGAAATGGTCGACCTAAGGAAACTTGTAGAAAAACAGTAGCCTCTGAGAGGTGATCATGTTGGCCCGTGTTAAAGCCGCCAACCAGATCCAGTTCCGTGAATTTAAGATCCAGGGGAGGAAGATGGGGACATGTGCCCCCATTTTTTTTTTTTTGGGCAATTAGAAATATTACATAAACCATGTATTCCATTTTTTATTCATATCAATTTAATTTCTTTGTATATGGTTATGGGTATATCAATATCTTCAAGTGCCGACGGTACCCAGTCCGAATTCTGACTCTGATCCTTACATAGTTTATATTTTGTCTATATAGAAATGTAATTAATAAAAAGAAGGTTTGCTCTTAATACCAGGAAACATTCAAGCTGTAACAGGCTAAGGGAAATGAGAATCATTTAGCCCTATTTGGCAAAATATTTAGGCCTTGCTGCTGTTCAGGCTGTGTGGCCTAATAAGGCAGTTGAGATTTATCAGTTTTTTTGGATTAGGGATCTTAAAAACATAAATATTTTTTTTCAATGGTCAGCTTTTTAGATTATTTGATAAAATACACGCAAACACGCATATGTTTACAGAAACAAAAAAAGTATATTTCCGAATTTTGTAATTCAGAATTTTTTGAAACGCAGAAAATTGTTAAACTGAATTTTGAAAAACAAAATTTTAAAATCGGAACTTGTAAAACTGAATTTTGTAAAACAGAATTTCGTAAGAACAGAATTTAAAATCCCTAAAAAAATAGTCAAATACTGTCGTGACAAAATGTCCCCCCAGAACATTTCCTGAATTCGCCTATATGTGTCCCCATGACCCCCACAGGGATAAATGTAATTGATCTGATTTAAATATACTTGTGTGTGACATCCACAATCTTGACCAATATTAATAATAAACAACTTTAACGGATACTATTATATTTATGGTTATATATTTAATAATATAAATATATGTATATATATTTTAAACACAGTTTATGGGCTATATAGTTTAAAATATATAGGATTACATTTATTTACTAGCTGCATTAATATGCAGTGGTTCTGTGTACGTGCGTACAATAAGTAATTTTGAATTATCGAACGGCAGCACAACGCCGTTTCATAACACTTAATTATAATATCAAAGTGCGCACGCGCGCTCGCTCGCTCGGTCGCACATTGTAGTAAAACGTTTTCTACCAAACGGACTCGCGTAATGGATTCTGTCTATATTTATATATATAAATATATAGTCCGTAATGCCCGAGCTGTCTTTGCACGGTCGCGGCGAGCATTGGTCATAAACAGTACCCATATACGAGTACTGAGTATAAAATATATACGCGATGCAACAGCGCACACAACAACGTACTTATTTTATACACACACGTATACTTAGTATATATACTAACTAAATATATATGTTCAAACGCATTTGCGAGCACGCGCGTTCACCCGCTATAAGTCCACCGAGCGAACAGAAGTTTCTCAGGTGTCTGCCACGATTGCTAAACACCGTCAAATGCTACAATTTATTTTCCAATACACAATTTATTGTGCAGCCAGACAAAGTTCGTATTTTATATATATAGGATATATATGGATATATATGGATATTTATATAGTGTTATTGAATAACAGTTTATATATTTGCATATGCGCGAATTTCTTTAATATACGGTTATTGTATCGCCGCGCCGCGCGTCGGTCGCGTCGGCTCGATATAATGATGTGTCTGCAATGGCAGTTGTAAGGTGGTGATTTATGCGGTTAAGGAAGCGGTTTCAATGGGATATTTTATTGTGCCTGACTAACACAGTTTTCCGTGGAGTACTTTATACTATAGTCTCTATAGTCTAGTTATATGAATTGGTTTAACACGAAAATTCAACAAATTTGTGTGAGCACTTGAAAAAAAAGAAACTTATTATTATTTCTTTTAAAAATTCCACTTAAGAAATAAATATTACATTAATATATTATTATTCACGCATGTGCGGTCTTTTGAAAAAAAATTATGCGCATTCTTCAAATGGGCGGCAAAGCCTACGTGTGTGCATCATATTCCTCATTCCTACGCACATCTTTTCAAGTGCACATCTTGGTCGAAATACACAGGCACCGATCGGTTTTATTACCCTCTGAAGATCATAAAAAGATACACATCAAAATCTTGCTAACACATGTACGTACACGTTTATGTGTTGCGCGACTGCAATAGCGTCTCTCTCTCTCTCTATCTCGTTCACGTGTTCCTCGTATACTTATTCTTGACATAACACATTGATTTACGATTAAATGGGCTCTCTCGTTCCTTTTGGCTGTTTGGTTGGTCTTTTCCTTAAGGTTTTTTTTTTGGTTCATCTCGCAAATAAAAAGCACACTTAATTTTTGTGTTTTGTGTCGAACATGAACTTTGTTAATCGTTAACACACTCGACGAGCACACCGAGCGCACTCAAACTCAATTTCGAATGGTTTAATCTTAAAGAAAGTTATAGCGACTCTTTATTATGCACAGAAATGGTATAACCTTTCAATCGGTTTTGTGGTGCCGTAAAAACTGCGTTTCGCCGACAAAAACACCTTTTGCAGCGCACTCACTATACGAGTATGTACTTGTATAAGCGCCGATGAAACGTACGTAATATTTGTGTGTACTTGACGAGTGTATTGCTAATATAATAAGGAAGTGTAATTACACTTTGCGAAAGTAACGATTCTGCATTTGCAAGAGTCCTAATCGAATTTCGGGATGCAACTCGAAGAAAGTAGCACAGACACACACACACGCATCAATGCTGATATGATGATTGTATTTGTATATGTATAGAGAGTGTGACGAATTGCAATGAGATGTGCAACGAGATGAATGCTTTCGCCGAGGCGCGCGCGTTCAAACGCATTTGGGCGCGCTTTTTAAGTTTTAAATTGGATGTGAAGAATTCGCTTTAAAACCAATACGATTTGTATTGTAAGTACTTGTAAGATCCTTGCGAATTCCGTCGATGTTTAATTGTGCTGTGCAAATAAAACGAGTGCAGTTATAATTGGATTTTAACAATTAGCAACACGTGCATGACATTAAATTTAAATTATGTATTTCAATGTTTATTACTTTTGAGGTCAGAGAAACAGTCCATTTTGAAGTCATGTCTCATCAAAATAAAATATAAAAATGCGTTCATAATATCGACGCTGACGCGTTTATATAAAAGAAGAGTTTAAAAATATTTTTTTAAATACAAATCTTCTATTTTTAAATTTTCCATTTTTTTGAAACTTTTTTCATATTTTTAAAAAAAAAATTTTAAGTCGCGGTTAAACTCGGTTGTCTAAGTCCGATAAGTGGAAGTGGGTTGAAAAGGTTTGATGGTCATATATGCCAAGTTAAATTAAAAAAATTAAAACAATTTAGTTTACATTTTTTTTAAACAAAATCTTCAAAAATTATATATTTATATAATTATTATGTTTTCTTTTAATTTTTTATTTGTAATCTTTTAATTTTCCATTTTTTTATTTGTCCGGTGCAAATGAGTCTATGTGCTTAATTTGAACAAAATCAGATAAGTTGAAGTTGGTTAAAAATGTGTCGAAAAATCTATGAACCTTTATATATATACCAAGTAAAGTATAAAGAAAGTTTTTAAAAACGGCTTTTCCACCCTAAAAAGACTGTCAATTTAAAAACAGAGTATTTTGTGTGTTATTGTTTAAGTAACGTGAACTTAAAAGAACGATTTTGCGATTTATGGTTATTGTTTCCTAAACCTGAAAAAATAAGCTATCCCTATTTCTCGATTTTTGTCATTGTTGACTTATATAAAAGAGGCTACGTATTTAGCGCTCACCTAAAAATAATAATAATAATAATTTAATAATGACTCATTATTTTTGATAATCAAATGAAATTGCTCTATAAAATAAAAATAAAAACAAAAAAATGCGTTCAAAATAACGACGTTGACATACATATATAAAGAAAGGTTAAATATATTTTTTTAATTCAAAAACTTTATTTTATTTTGCAAATTTTTTATATTTATTTTAGTTTTTAAATTTTATAATTCATTATTTTATTATTATTTCTAACTTGCGTTCAACCGCGTCTACGTGACAAGTATCAGCTGGATCAGACAAGTGGAAGTGGGTTGAAAGGGTGTCGAAAGATCTATCGACGGTCATATGTTATATACCAAGTGAAGTTAAAAGAAAGTTTTTTATAATGCTTTTCCATCGCTGAAAAAGATTTTTCACCCGTAAAAAACGGTGAATTTAAAAACAAAGTCTTGCTTTTTATTGTTATTGTTTTCTAACCCTGACAAATGACATCCCTTATTTATCGATTGTTTTGTCATTGTTGGACTTTATAAAGGAGTTAACCTAATAATAGTAATAATAATAATTACTATTATTTTTGCTATAAAAATTAAATTGCTCCATAAAATAATGATTCCTCATTAAAATAAAATATAAAAATGCGTAAAAAACGACGCTGTCGCAAATATATAAAAGAGAGGTTAAACATATTTTTTTTAATACAAAAACATTTTTAATTTTTTTTTAATATATATTTTTTTTAATTTTATAATTCCTTTTGTATTATTATTTCTAACAACCGAGTCTATATGGGTTGAAAACGTTGTCGAAACGTTGTCCAAACGTCGACGGTCATATATGTTATACCAAGTGAAGACCAAGTGAAGACCAAGTGAAGTTTTTTATAGGCTTTTCCAGCTCTGTGAAACGATTTTCCACTCGTAAAAAGTGATTTTAAAAACAGAGTATTTATGTTTTATTGTTATTGTGTCCAAACCCTAAAAATATCATGCCAACCCTTATTTCCCGATTTTTAATTTAAATGTTTTAAAATTTCCGCCAAAGTTTAACAATTTATCAGTACCAGAAATATAATATAATAACCCGTTTAGGATCTACGTTAGTATTGTCCAAAAAAGGATTTCAAAACACAAACGGTAAGTGATAAGTGATATTATAATAACAAATTAAAATGTATGTCGTTTTTATATAATATAACTTATTTTTTTTAATTATTTGAAGTAGTTTAATCATTTTTTTTCAGTTTATTACAAAAAATGTTTTCATTATTTTTCATGGTTATACAATTTTATAATACACATATTTTTTATGTATACAAATATTTAAATTTAAAAATGATTTTTTTTTAATAAAGTAAAGTAAAAAACTAAAAAAATACCAAAACATATATTTTTTTAATGTCAAATTAAATTTAAATGTTTATTAATTTATATTGATATACTCGTATATACATAAATAAAATATTTAGTTTTATATTTAAAAACCAATAAATTCACCAAAAGCCACCTTTCTAAAACAAAATCATAACAGAAAAACTTTTTAGCAAATGGACATTATGTCCACATTAAACATTATGATGGTTTCCAATTGTTTTGTTGACTTGATATTATGTCCTTTTAATAACAGACATAAACTCTATGGACAATGGACATTATCCCTTTTTTAAAAGGACATAAAGTCCATTTGATATTATGTCCCTTTGAAGCAGACATAATGTCCATCAAAAAAATATATTAAATACACGTATTTAGAAGAACGGATATAATGTCCATGGACCTAATGTCATTTGGCAATAAAATATTTATTGTTACAAACAATATTACATATAGTTCTTTTTATATTTTGTGATCAATACAGTTTTTTTAAAGCACTTTTTTATAAAACACTTTAAAAAAGAAATAAAGAACGCACTAACTTATTATTATTTGCTTTTGCGCTTTGCGAGTATTTAAAAAAAAAACAAAAAGGAATCGGTATATTTTTGTTCAAAAACTCTGTCTTTCCTTTTTTCTATTTCGCTCTCTTTATTTTTATATATTTCTCTCTGTTTTTTCTGAGTTTCTGTGTTTATCTCTAGGTCTTTCTGTATATATGTATATATCTCTATCTCTTTATCTACCAATGTGTCCCTCTTTTAACATATCTATCCTAAAGGCGGCTTTCACCTACTTATGGCTTTTGACCAGAGTTTGGGTTACCCCAACCATCTTACTGGGTTCCGACCTCCAATCATCTCCAACTCCTATGTATATTTTTATATATATAACTTTTTACCTGTTTCCTCTTATGATTTGTTCTTCTGGATTGCGAAAAATGTGTTTTTCGGTGAACAGTATAGCTTTGTCTCAACGTTCCTTTTTCCCACTTTCTCTCACTCTCTCTCATCCTCTCGCTCTCCTTTATCTCCCGTCTCTCTCCCTCTGTCTACCCCGTCTTCCGTCTTTCTCCATATACACGTAACCCCAATTAATACTTAAATATCTCAATTTTAAACTATTTACCCAAAAGGCGTTTTGCACATATTCCCCATCTTCTCTACGACTTTTGAGTTTGGTTGCATCCAACGACCACCCGAAGTACCAATCTATGCAGCTACTATCGTCCCGCTTAACTCACATGTATCCACTATTTGCCCTATCTGTCCTAAAAGCTGCCGCATCTTCTTTATGATGCGAATTGGGTGGTCCCAAAACCACCTCACACTGTTTTGGCAACCCAATCATCCCCGTCCGCAATATTCCACCTTTTCCCTTTCGCTCCTAAGGGTCCTTCTAATAATCCTATCTCCCATATAACCTGAGTTAACTGATCTTCCAATATTTTGTATTGGTTGTGCCCTCCAATCCCAAATAAACACACTTTCTTCTTTATATATACAATAAAATGGTCACTCATGGTAATTTTCGCCCACAAATACCCTTTTTTGTTTTTGTAATTCGATTTCCCGGAATTTTCAATATTCTAGTATTTTATCTTACTTTTCTGTTTCCCGGGAAATCCGGCAACACGATTTTTAATTCCGAGAAATTGCATTTCTCGATAAAAGTGAAAAAAGTATACAATGATGGTTTGCCTGGTCGTAGATCAAAAATATGACGTTAGAACTTAAGAATTCCCAATATGGCAAAGAAGAATTTTAGTATCTAATTGTGAAGTACTTAAATTGTTACCAACAAATTAAAATCGATCACTTAGTGGTTCTAAATGTCGATGATCTAAGATTCTCTAGAGCACAATGGGTCCAAATTGGGACCTGCGTGCGTTCGTCTCGTTATCAAGAGACGTATATTCCAACATCAATCTAAGACTCTTGAAAAGCGACCTCGATCACTTGTAAGCCGTTTTGGATAATTCTTAGACTGAGATACTTGGATCCGCCATATTAAATCACCATATTTTTTAAAGACCCCAAGTGATCGATTTAAAGTTGTTGGTAACAATTTGATTTCAAGAATAAAATATATATTTCTAATGCCATTTTGAAGCTAAAGTAAAAATATATTTAATATCACCTCAGAAATTCTCAATCGTCCACTAAGGATGAAATACTCCTATTATATCATAGAATTTGTATTTTTTCTCAGGAGTGAGTTAAATGTACATAACATAAAAAAAACATAACTGCATCATTACCGAAAAATGGCCTATCATCAATGATAGGAGAATTTTATCCTTAGTGGACGCTTTATATATTTACATATAAATATTTGTATGCACATTGCACATGAATGCAAAATGCATCGTAATGACAATGCGTCCACCTGCTATACTGTATATACATCAGACACAGAACAAGCCCGAGTGTATACCTGGGTGTTGTATGCTGGTTGTCAGATTCATCAACACATAATCAAACACGCATTATATTCCTAAACACGTTTAAAATTAATAACCTGCTGTAAGAAGTGTATAATTATAGATTCTATACATTGCACAACAATCAAGAGAGCGAAAAAACGTTCAATAAATATATAGAGAATGAACTGCACTCTGAGCGCCGATAAACGCCGCATACGTCCAATAACTCAGACCAATAATAGAGTTCGAATCCGAGATTAAAACGTAGGCGGACAGCAAAAATTCAAAGAACATAAAATAGAATCGTACAAGATCCGTGAATAGAGAACGTTGAACGCGCGGTACAAATCAGCGACCAAATGCAAATCCGTTTTTGCGCGCATAAATATCGAGCGGTGCAGCGGTGCAGCGGCGGTGGTGCGGCGGCTGTGCAGAGCGCGGTAAATTGATCTTGCACGAAGAGTTTATTGCCCCTGTGTTGTATGTGTCAATTTGGAAATGTGGAGTTCCTCAACAAGTGATATGCACGGAGCAGAATTAAGAACGAGACGCGTCAGACGCGCACGCGTTCACAGATCAACGTCAAGAAAAACTGCCTGGAACACGTTTCGAAGAGCTAACCGCGAATGCATATTGCATTGCACATTAGGATGGGTCGATTTTAAAGAAGTTGGAATTTAACTTAAACGTAGAGCCGAAAAGTTGTAAAATGAATTACAATATTAAATTTTGTTTTTTTGAAATTTTGTTTCTAGGGTCCTGAAGACGAAATCCTTTCTAAAAATATATGATTTCATCCCTGATTATTCCAATCAGAATATTTGGTATATGGCTAGTGGGATTGGGATGAAAGTTTATCTCTAATGTCATGAGGACATACCCTTTCTAAAAATATATTACTTCCTACCTGAATATTCCCATCAGGCTATTTGGCATATGGCTGGTGGGATTGGGATGAAATTTCGTTTCTAGGGTCCTGGACGAACTCTTTCTAAAAATATGACTTCCTCCCTAAATATTCTCATCAGGGATGAAAGTTCGTATATATGGTCATGAGGATGAGCTCTTTCTATAAAAATCGGGTGGTTTTTTATGTGAGTTTCGCCTCTTACGTAAATTAAAAAAATTGGGTGGTTTTTGCTTGTTTGACGAATTGTAATTTGATCAATAGTTTTTCGACGAATTGTGATTCGATGAATTGTTTTTCGATGAATTGTTTTCAACGAATTGTTTTCTATGAATTGTCCGTAAATCAGAACGTAGTGCGGAAATGACGGACGTACCATACCAAGAGGCGGTAGGCAGTTTGCTCTACCTGGTTCAGTGTAGTCGACCAGATCTGCAACTTTTGCTGTAAACCACGCCAGTAGATTCTACACTGTCCACGGCACCACACATTGGACTGCTGACAAAAAGATCTTGCGATACTAGCAATACGTATTTGTTTTCTGATGAACCAGTCAAACGTGGAGCAGTGTCATGGGGAAACAATCGAGAGAAGACGGTTGCATTCTCGACTGCAGAGGCCAAGTACACATGGCCATGTCATCATCGAAACAGGAAATTCTGTGGCATTTTAATCTTTTTTTGAACAATTTTGGACAAACTGTATTTTTAGCAATATTTAACTGAATGATATAAATCATATTGAAGATTTTCAATGGCTGCAATCTTTTCTCGAGGCACCCTTTCACATAAATTTCACCATTAATAGTGCAAGTTGATACGTAACTCTGACTTCTTAGCCAACAAGTGCAAATCGCCTGCCACACGAGAAACTTCTTGGGCAACTTTGACTTGTTTTTTTTTCTAAATTGTTTCTCGACTTTTCCTTGTTCTTTTGCGGTATAATACTCCTGACCTGGCAATTGGCAGAATCTTGACAATACATAAGTTTCATCGTCTATAACACAGCAATCGAACTTTCATAAAAAATCTAACTTCAAATTTTTAGCTCGACGCTGTGCTTCCAGGTTCTTTGCGGAATTCCTGTCAGGTACTTTGTAAGACCGCCGCAGCTTTTTCCTGGCAACGTTCAAGTCTCTATCAAATTCCTTTAGAACATTTGATACCATTTTTTGTGAAACTTTTGCCTTGTTGGAAATGCTTTTCTGACTCCATCGCGGCTTTTCTTTAGAATTCTAATTAAATTGTTAGTCACATTCCAAGCTAAAGATCTTTTGCAGGTGGTTACTCTAAGAGCATCATCAAAGAATGGCATTGATGCGCAGCTGCACAACAACCCTATAACAGCCCTCAAGAAGCCCATACACAATATTATGAGGGGTAGGTCAGCGATGAGAACGGTCGTTGTCCTTCGACGCAAGGCACTTCCTTGTATTATCCTATAGCTGAACTACAACACTGTGTGTATAAGCTAAATAATTTGTAAAAAGGAAAATAAAAAAGTTGTTGAATAATTGAGCATACACAGACACATAAACCCCAACCCACACACATAAGCACGTTTACACATATATGCATACAATTGAACGCGTTGTCGTTGTCATTGTGTCGTCGGTCGGTCGGTCGGTCGGTCGTCGTCGACGTCTATATGGAGGAACCCAGCCAGACACACATGGGTGCTGTGCTGTGGGCTCGTCGTGACTTTTATGGTGAGTAAAACTTTTTTATGTGATAAAGTTTAATGGGCTTTTCACACAGAGTGTGAATAAAGTTTATCTACAAAATGTATATACACCATTGAGCGGCCATGCGCGCACACACACACACATATATACATATTCACATTGTCATGAGCTGTATACGCTCCGGTTGGGTTATTCTGGGCCGTTGTCTGGGCTTCTGCACATCCGAACTATAAGACCGTTTATGTAAACACATTAATAGGATGAGCCCTGTGTATTGATCATGCTGTATTCCAGCTTAAAACATTATTTATTACAGATAATGTTCGCCCCAGAGTTTTATTTCTCTCTGTTCGAACACACACACACACTAACACACACCCGGGTGCATAAACAGCCCTTGTCCGGTGTTGCGCTGATGCGGGGGTTGAATGTTGAACGTTGAGCGTGCATCCGAGTTTGCCATCAGACATAAAAGAGACTTTTGCGCCCGCGCGCCGGTTTCGTGCCCGCAGGATTTATTGTATTCTCTCGCATAGATAATAATACGCGTCCGCCACCGCGCCATCGCCGACACAACGGACGGGCGGCGCTACTATACAAATATATATATATATATATAATAATATAATATCCGGAGCACACACAGAACGAGCCAAGGATGTCTGTGAGCAACGTATCACGTATGAGCTTTCCACCTAAA
>JAAAKO020025708.1:0-14173 GCA_010015015.2 Bolitophila cinerea
CAATTGAGGTGGTTACACCGGAAAACATCAAAAAAGTCCACCGAATCGTTTCCGAAAACCGAAAAGTGAAATTGCGTAAGATAGCTGACACCTTCAAGATATCAGAAGGCAGTGTGCACACTATTTTGCATGAACATTTGTGCATGAGAAAGCTGTTCTCAAAGTGGGTATATTATCATAAAACAATCTCCATCTTCGGCATGGAATATATAAATCTTGTGTATCCAACCGTTAGATCCGGAGATATACCAGATACAAAAAAATAAGAAATCATGAGATGTCATTAAATCAAAACAAATTTTATTTTTTATGTTATCCTGAAAGAACTGGTTGAACAGAGCCTCATATTGTCTAAAAAAACTATATTAGTTAAAGCTCAACTGAAGAATTTTTTTAAAAATAAATAGATAAAGCTGTAATGTATTTACAAATAATTGAATATCTACTAATGAGCACATATTTAATATGTTAGGTAAACTATTATTTCTGTGGTTGATTTTCAATTATTGTGATTATGATTTTAACCTAAAAATATTATTAATTTATTTATTTTATATGATTAAAACATTATGTTTATTACTTAAATAGTAATACAACATCAATGATATCGAAAGAACGATCAAGCATAATTTTCTGTATGTTTATTTGTCACATGTCACATGTATGTGATATGTTCCAATAAAATCATATTATAATTTATTTAAGTGGTTGTCAACAAAATAATTTGATTACCGAAATTAAATTATCATTGTATGGAGCCTAAAGATAATATGCTTAACATTTTCTGTTATTGAATAAAACTTAACAATAAAAGTGCCAAAAAACATATAGTTTTATGAGCAATATTGCTTTGAACGGTAGTCCTTTCAGCTCTTGCTTGCCTGACTGAGCTATACACTTCTTAACTAATAAAGAAGCGACCATATTCCAAAAAAAAAAAAAATGAAAGAAAAGAATTTGTATTGTTATAGTATAGATTATAGAAACCAAAAATAAATTTTAAAGAAAAACAAAAGAAAAGTTAGTTTTTCTAACATATAAATTTCCAGTGCACGGAGATTATACTTTCTAACTAACCTTAGGACTACTATAATTCAAAAACTAAAATTAATGTAAAATTACCATTTGACACTCAGTTACTCATTTTTTTAACGGTTTAAGTTTCTTTGCATTTTTTATTGTCGTAAGTCCTAAATTACGTGTGTTGTTAGGCCGGAGATCGTACAGGAAGGGAGTCCGATTTTTATTAATCAGTAACGCTTGAAAAATACACTACGTTGATCGACTATGCATTCGAACGGAAATTACTTGTATTTGGTCTGTATAGGGATTCTCTCCTTCGTAAGCGATATTTATAATCGATATTTTTATATTTTCATGTGTTCATTTTGTCGCGCCACATCGTTTGTATGTTAACGCATTCAAAAAACTAGTACAAGGTAGTTAGCGCGAAACAAATTACTGCGAAGCAAAAAAGAGAAATAGCGCAAATGTGTTGTTTTGATAAAAACGTGCGAAGCTCAAATGTTATGAACGCGATTGCGCATGCCATCAGATATTTGGATAACAAAATAATTCCATAAAACTATTAAAAAAACGATGCATTTTACTTTGCACAAAATATAATCTCGCATTTTTATCTTGCACTGTTATACGCACCCAAAAAAAGGCGTTTCCGAATGCAGCTTGCGTGTTGATGCGGAAGAGATAGTGAGAATAGATATTCACTTCATGCTCACCAGAGGCGCTGTTTTCGTGAAGGGGTTTGGACACCAATCTGTCAAAAATATCCTCTGGCCTCAATTGTGCTATACAATCAAATGTATGTTGATGACTGCCTTTCCGGTGCAGATGACATTGAAAGTGCTATAAAGCTTCAAAATGAATTGCTTGGCATTATTTCGTCTGCAGGTATGGAATTCAAGAAATGGGCATCAAATTATCCAGAGCTGTTGCAAAATGTGTCAGAAGATGCCAGAGAACTTCAACTTCCATTGCAAATTGAGGAAGATGAGTCAATAAAGGCTCTTGGTGTCCATTGGCACCCGATTTCGGATTGTTTCCAATTCAAAGTTAATTTAACGACAACTAGCGAAACTATTACTAAAAGAATCTTCTTGTCCGAAGCAGCAAGACTTTTTGACCCACTAGGGTGGTTAGCACCAACAATTATTATGGCAAAAATATATTTTCAAAAACTTTGGCTTGAAAAATTGAAATGGGACGACATCCTTTCGCCAGATTTGTCAAAACGATGGATAGAATTTAAGAAAGAACTGCCAGCAATTGAAAACATCCCAAAAAATTCTAATCGAACAGAGATGCATGGATTTTGTGATGCATTAATAGATGTTTTTGCTGCTGTTATTTATTAGAAAACAATAGAAGCAGATGGAATCAAAGTGTCTTTGTTAACAGCGAAAACTCGAGTAGCACCTATTTGCCAAATATCATTGCCAAGGTTAGAGTTATGTGGAGCAGAGCTAGTGACAAAACTTCTAGCTCAGACTAGAAAAAACACAAGATTCAGTTCCAGTTCTTTAAAATAACACAAAAAAATGTTTTTTTCATGACTTCTCCTGATTTCTTATGATTTTGTATCTCGTATATCTCCGGATCTAACGGTTGGATACACATGATTTATTTATGATCTATATTACTAAGGAATAATCAGAAACCTTAGGAAAATTCAAGGAATACGTCGAGATGTGCAATACGATGATCAGCAGAAAACCTAGTCATTCGCCCAGACAGAGGTGGTGAATGTATATGGGAAAAGCTTTTATCTCTTGTTTTCAGACTCAAGGTATACAATGTCGAAGGACATCCCCATAGAATCCACAACAGAATGGTGTAGCCGAGAGAAACAAATCGTACGTTGATCGAAATGGCTCGGTGCATGTTGCTGGAAGCAGAACTAGAGAACAAGTTTTGAGGAGAGGCGATTGATATGGCTAATTATGTTCAAAATAGTTTACCGGTAAAGGAAATTATAAATACACCATTCGATTATTGGTTTAATAAAAAGCCAAGAATCGAACATTTCAGACTTTTTGGATCCAAATGCTGTACATTCGTGCCAGATCAAATTAGAAAGAAACTCGATTCAAAAGCAAATGAAACCATACTTGTCGGTATATACAGGTGTTAGGTACCGGGTTTTAAACCATCCTCGAGTCTTCATCGGACCCTTTCGAAGGACGCAGCCGTAAAAAATATATCCATAAGTCTCCCGGATGGCTCTTACACAACTTCTAAAAAATAAGTCGCAGTTTGCTTACTGGATGCACACTTCCCTGAGTGCGAGCACCTAGAGAAATCCACGGTAACGGAGGTCCACTTCGTTGCCGGTGGCTCTTCCGTGGACTGGGAAGTGTCGTCTTCCATCATTAGCGAAGATAAAATCGAATGGGCGATTAATACGTTTGCACCGTATAAGTCGCCTGGAGAGGACGAGATTTTCCCTGCAGTTCTTCAGAACAGCTTGTGGCTTATAAAAAGGTCCTCTCTATGAGATTTTCAAAGGATGCTTGGCTTTCGGTTATATGCCGGACACCTGGAGGAAATCAGGTCAGTCTAACTATGTAACCACCAAGTCATTTAAACCAACCAGTATGACCTCATTCTTCCTTAAATCTCTCAAACGCATTATCGATAGATTCATTAAGGATAAGATCTTAATTGATTATCCTTTGCACGGCAATCAGCATGTCTATCAAACTGGTAGATCCGTTGAATCCGCCCTTTTGGGTTATTTAGGATCTAAAAGCCATGCTCTCTGTCTTTCAAGTCCGGTGCATGTAAATATACGATGTGTGGTGTTATTTTCATTACAATAAGTGTCAGATTGGGGGTGTCGTTTTTAATATGAGGTACTTGTGCCTAAGTTTTGAGTGGTCATATCATAATGTAATAACCACTGATACACGACGTATTATTCTGTTGGATATATACCATTCTGTTAGATCTTGTTTGATGTCTCTGAGTTTGTTGTTGGAGTTTTCGCATGTCATCTTCCATTGTTCTTGTATTCCTTTAATTACCGATTTGTTGGAATCCGTTTTTCTTCGTCTGGATGCAATGTTGCTTCTTTTGCAGCTTCATCTGTAGAAAAACGGGTTAATGATAGTGGGGATCCCTTGGCTATGCCATTTTCTTGGACGAACTTATCTGAAATTGTATTTTCAACTCGTACTTGAAATTCTCGGTACTTTATAAATGGTATAATAAAGTGTATGAGATTTCCTCTGACATTTTTTGTTATACAGAGTACTACAGTACTGCTAATTTGTCGTTGGTGGATTTAATTTTCCGGAAGCCTGTCTGGTCTATAGGTAGCCAGTGATTTTCTTCTAGTATCCACATTAATCTGTAGTTAATAATTCTTTCAAAGATTTTACGGATGCAGTTGGTTAAGTGGATCGGACGGTAGCTTAGGGAACTCTCTGTTGGTTGTTGGTACTTAAGTATTGGAACTTTAGTTGACTTATTCCAATCCTTTGGTATGGATGTACTAGTAAATTATTTGTTGAAGAATTCAAGAATATATAGTGTCTCGATCAATTGTAGGTTCTTATGAATTGGATATATTTACTACTCGGTCAGGGACTGGAGCTGTTCCATTTAATTTTTTCAGTTATACATTTAATTCTATCATTGTCAGAGCTAACCAATCATACATGGTTATTTGACTTCGATCCGTCAGTAAAGATATGGATGCTGTCCGAAATACTGTTTCAGAGGGAACGGTAAAATTGGTGGTAAATCTCGTTTGGTGTTGAGTTCTTGCGCAATCTGCCTAATTTTTCCTGGATTCGTATGTTGATAGGTGTCCATGGTGCGAGTTCAGGAGTATACTCGTGTTGTTGGATTATAATGCCAAATTCTTGTGAGATCAAACATGCAAAAACATGACAGTCTCTGGATCTCTCGTCATTTATATTTCCATTTGTCAGTTTCTCGATTATGCGTTGTTGTAACGGGCCGGTGATCTAAATGCACCGCAGATGATTCGAAGACTGGTGTTTTGGAGAACTTTGAGTTTTTTGAGGATGGTTTTGTTGGCTGAGTTGTATGCAAGGGCTCCATAAACAATGCGAGACCGGATTATGTTGTTATATATTTTGTATTATATATGTTCTTTACCGATACCGTATTTTTTGTCGGATAAGAGTTTTAAGAGTTTTCTGTCAAACTCCAGTCCAAGGAATTTGGTAGGTACATATACTAGAATTTTTTCGTTGTAGAGTTTAAGGTCTCGGTCGAGGTGAAATTTGTACTTTCGACAGAAATGGACAACTTTTGTTTTTGCAGTGGAGAAGATGAATCCAGTTGTTCTAGGCCATTTTTTAGCTTAATAATTGTTTGCGGTAAATGTCGACATATGTCTTTGTGGTTTTTGTCTTCTGAATAAATGACTAGATCGTCGGCGAACAGGAGTCCTTTAACTGTCGATGATAAATTATCCATAACACTGTTAATGTTGGTGAGGAATAGCGTTACTGCGATTTTGGACCCCTGAGGAATCCCGTTCTCGATAAGTTTTCGATAAAGTTGAAGAGGTGGCTGGATATTCCAAGTCAACTAAGGCTATCATAGATGATAGGTTTCCAGACCTTTTGATAGGCCTTGGAAATATCAACAAAAAAAATCGATGAGATGGTTTTTGTTTTGGAAAGCTTTTTGTATGTCGGATTCAAGTGTTATTAGGAGATCGGATGTAGAATGATTCCTCCTAAAACCAGCCTGGTGTTTGTTGACGAAAATGCTATGCTCATGAATCCATACCAGTCGTTGATTTACCATGCCTTCGAAAATGTTACACATGCAACTCGTCAGCGATATTGATCGATAACTGTCAGCAGATGTTGATGAAGATCATTGCATGTCTCCATTCGTCCGGAAACGATGTTTGTTGAGTCCAAATGTCATTGAATATTTTTTCTACCATCAGTTTTTGGTTGTTAGTTAAGTGTAGTGTATTTTGTCTTGTCCTGGGGAGCTGCCTTTACATGCTTTGAGTGTGCGCTCTAATTCGTCGATGGTGAAATTTGTATTGTATAAATCAGGCAATATTGTCGTCTGTCCAACATTTGGGTCTCCTCAGAACTTTTTATTGTGTTAGTATGAGTGCTAGAGTTGATACAAGCTCTTTGGCTGCGGTAAATTTGCGGATGCGTTCGACTTTGATGACGTTTTGTTTTTTTGAGGTTATCCAGGATGTATTCTTCGTCAAGATGTAGCAGGCTATGAGAATAAACTGTTCCTCGGTTGCTGTTCAGCGTCGGATGGTCCTTTTCGTAAAATTGGGCTGGGCCTAGAGTATTTGCTCTCTGGTGATGGTAAGGTTATATTTTGTCTGAGCGATTTATTTTTGGGGGCTAGATAGAGCGAGAAGTCGTCAGTGGTGAGTAAGAAGAACCTATATTATAGGTTGAGGTGACGTTACCACCCCTTTGAATATCCATTTCTGTGCACTTTTATTATTACTAACACGTGTTTAGAATATATAACGGTATTTTCTCGAGAGCGATTTGATACGCGACCGATCAAGTTCAGTTACTTACCAAAAACGGGTCGTTTCCGCGGAGTGGGTTCCGGTCCGTCTCCATAGCGAATGTCTGATGATTCGCTGCAGGTCCGCGATCTGCTCAGCTCCGGCGAACAATCGTACGTCGGTGAAGCCGCCACTCCATTAATGCGCAGTGGACCAAGCGACATAGGACGCACGGCCGGCACCCGATTGATCTCATTGTGTGATCCAGTTGTGTGCTCTTGCCGTTGATAAACAACCGCCGGCGCCGCCGCCACCGTCCGCGTCATCTGAACTATGTGATTATTATTGAATTCCTCGTAGGTTGCGGGCACTTTGGTTTCGTTAATTGTAGTATTGGTCAGATTGGGCGTTGAAACGTGAAAACTTTTGCGTGGAATGACTGGGAGCAGTGTGGGTTTCTTGAACGTTTCGGCGTCACCGTTCTGAGGTATTGACTGATTCTCGGGAATCGAATTTTGACTAGGCGGACGTGGTGCAATGCGTTTCTTGCGCGTCGGCGCAACGGGCGGATGCATGCGACCGGTACTATGACGACCGTACGAGTCCATGGAGTTCAGTGAGTTCGTCGAGCTGTACGGCGATGTGGTCTTTAGGTACTGCTTGTTGGACGAAGAGTTTTTGCTTAGCTCGGACGAGGACAACGATTCGCGACTGTGAAATCGCATCTTAACCAGCTCGTCGGTATTGAATTTATTGTTGTTGTTATTATTGTTGGTGTTGTTGTGGTGTGGGTGGTTGGAATGGCTGTCTGTGATCATTGTGTGCTTGTCGGTTTTCTGGGCCAGCCGGATTTCGTTGAGTCCTACCTCACCGATTGTGAGCTCGTTACTGAACACCTGTGCACCGTTGACCGGATGTCGGAACTCAAATTTGTCCGTGTCCAGCTGTTTGTTCTGGCACACCATCGTGAGCAGCTGGCGCAGACGCGTCTTGGCGCCCACACGCACCACGAACAGTTGATCGCGTGGCAGACAGATGGTGATGCGAAACGTTTGCTCGAACGGGGCATTATTGCTGGCCGCCAATGGCATTATTTGATTGTGCTGATTTGAAGAGTCCAGATTGAGGGCGGTCGACGATTTGCTGAGGTTGGCATTGGACTTGGACAGTGTGGCGGCTGGAAAATAAAAAAAAATGATTAGATTTTTTCATTTGTTTGGTAATGGAAATAAAATGAGGTGTTCAGTTGCCTAAAATGCTGATAGATCGGTGCCAAAATTGGCCTTATGAAACTACCAAACCATCATACATACAAAAAAGGGAGGAACATCGATGAACTTACGTTCATCACCCCAATATCTTTGTTATCTGTATACATTTTTTTCAAAAACAAAGGTTCTACATTGAAACCTGCGTGCGTTTGTCTCTTTATCTAGGAGACGTATATTCCAAAATCATACTAAACCCTTGATATATTCACAAAAGTCAACCAAAGAGAGACGATCAGCTGTTCTTATAGCTTTTTTATTTTGTTCAATAGCTGTTTCAGATATTTTGAAATCCGGTTTTACAAGCCTTGTTGACGGACTTCCTCACCAGCTTAAGATATTTTAAAAGGGCACAAGACATCGGTTTCAAAGGACTTACAAAGGTTTTCCGAGAGAAGCTTGAAGAGCAATCGAGACAAATCGAGTGAGATTTCATACGCCCGTACATTTTTGTTCCCACACATGCTAGAGATTTCTTTAACTGGCGTACGAAAAGTCACTCGATTTGACTAGATCAGTCTTACAGACTTTCGCTAATGACCATTTTTTTAAAGTTTTTTTTTTTAATTATTCTTGACACAAACAAATTCTGCAGAAATTGACGGTGTACATAAGGGTGGGTCGATTAAAAAGTGAGTTTGTATAAGAAAAATTAAAACTCGCCTTTTTTAACCTCAGGGCACAAACCACTTTATTTGGCAACTTCAAATTGCACTTGAAATCCATCAGCCCCCTCGGCTTTTTTTGATAATTAAAATTGGTACAATTTTGACGATGCGGCGACTTCATTGACCACATGGACCATGTTAGCAAAGAGTTTTGCGGAATCCGGATTGGATCGCGAGGTAGTAACAGCGATTGTCGGATGGATCACTACCTGGTCTGGTATCATCCATTGAAGATTTCATAAGAAAATTATGGAATCATGGAAGCGATGCAAAGTCATCAACAGTCGACGATAGAGTTGTCGCTCTTCTGATGATTGGTAGACTTGGTGCAACGTATCAGTCGTTCGTAATGGGCCTCTCAGGCCGTAGCATGGCGAGCAGCGTAGGGAAGGTCAAGTCGATGCTGTTGAACTTGACGCCAGCCAACGGCCGAACGGATACAGCAATCGGGTCACGAAGCCGCGGCAGGTTTAAACGGTTTGGTCAAGAGAGCCAAGGTAGAAGGCCAAGTGTTTGGGATGCAGCGGTGAGCTCGCGGCTACTACAAAAACAAGTGCCCAATTTCGAGGATGTCGAATCGTGGAGCTGGGAACTCCAACAGTGCAGGACAATTGCCAGACGCAAAATTTGCGAACGCATTCGTAGCAGTTGGGGGCGACCTTCAACACGAGTATTGGTTCATAGACAGTGAATCGCTCGATAAATCGTACGAGTGGAAATCGTATGCCAGAGGATATCTGGAATGGACAAAAACCGTATATGTCCCGCAGCTCAGAGTTTTCGGATTACCAGCCATATGGTGCACGTGCTGAAACAGAAGCGGCAGAAATGGGACAAGAGATCTGTTGAGATGTTCTTCGTTAGATTTTCAGAGACCCAGAAGGGAATGCGCGCTTCTTTGACCCAGCCAGTTGACGAGTTTGTGTCAGTCGAGACCCAACCTATTTGACACCAAAATCACCGAATATGGGATCAATATTCGTTACGGATTGCATCGATGTAGATTAGCCGACATCGTCAATGCCGCAGCTGAAGTCACACACAGCCAGTTGGGGCTGAAGAAGACACAACAGAAGAACAACCTTTGAAGATGATCCCAATGACCCAGACTACGAATCAGCTGTAGATTTGCCCCATACTCCGACCGATCCAAGGCTATCCACGAAAAAAAAAAAAATCAGTCAATCGAGATGAGTTTTTTTTTTACTTCGCGCGGGATTGCACTGCAGAAGATCTAGCAAATCACAGTGAAGCCATCGAGTCAACTTTTTGCAAAAAAATGGAAATAGGCCATGTCGGAGGAGCTGTAATCGTTCAAGATCAACAAAACCTGGTCTTTGGTGGACTTACCAGAAGGCAGAAAGCCCATTAAGACCGTGTGGGTAATCAAGACAAAGCGGTCTGAGGATGGATCGATCGCTCGGATAAAATACAGCGCAGCGAGATGAACTCAAAGAACAATTGTCAACCAAGCTTTTCATGGAAGACTTGGTGTATGGTGAAAGATTCATTACCATCACCAACGCAGCGTACACAGAAGATATTTTGGAGCAATACGGAATAAAGGACTGCAGACCGGTGGGCAGCTCATATAATCCAACGCAGAAGGTGACTCTGTATCAGATGAATTTAGCCCAGGTCGAGACATTCCATATCGTGAAGTTGTTGGATGTACAGGCGACCCGTCCAGACTTGGCATTCGCAGTCAGCAATGTCAGTCGCGGTTTAACGTAATCGCAGCAAGCATTTTGCAATATGGCTTGTGAAAGTGTGATGAAACTTTGTTTTAAGGGTCCTTAGAAGGAACCCTTCCAAAAAAAGATAACTTCCACCCTGAATATTCTCAACAGGTTTTTTGGAATACGGTTCGTGGGATTGGAATGAAACTTAGTTTAAGGGTCTTGAGTAAGAACTCTTCCTAGAAATATATCAATTCCTACCTAAATATTCCCATCAGGCTTTTTAAAATATGGCTCGTGGGATTGTGATGAAACTTCGTTTAAAGGGTTTGTAGGAGGAACCCTTTCAAAAAAAATATGAAATATCGCTGGTGGGATTGGGATGAATCTTCGTTTAAAGGGTATTTAGAAGGAACCCCTTAAAAGAATGACTTCCTCCCTGAATATTGATCTATCAGTCTTTTTGGTTTACGGTTTGTGGGATTGGGATGAAACTTCGTTTTAAGGGTCTTTAGAAGGAACTCTTTAAAAAAAAAGATGACTTTGAATTTAATATAAAATTGCAACTTATAGAATCAATAAGATGATAAAAAAATCTAAGTTTAATTTAATTTGTTTGTTTTGCTCGTCGTCATAGAGTACTATTCTATATAACCGCCATTTTCATTCTGGATTGGTATATTCAGGGAGGAAGTCATATATTAATAGAAAAAGTTCTTCCTCAAGACCCCAGAAACGAACTTTTATCCCAATTCCAAGGAAGTCATCTTTTTTGACAGGGTTCCTTCGAAAGACCCTTAAAACGTTTTATCTCAATCCCAAGAGCCAAATTCCAAATAGCCATATATTTTTATCGGGTTACTCCTAAAAACCCTTAAATCGAAGTTTCATGCCAAAAAGTCTGATGGGAATATTTAAGGAAAGTGATGCACTTATTTTTCCTTTCTTTCATATTTTTTTTCAGAAAAAAATGCGGGCAATTGTGAGCAATTGTTTTTCGGGCTATTATATTTCAGGATATTGTGATTCGGGCAATTGTACATTATGGCTTGTAGGAGTGTGATGAGTGTACCGATGTGAATAGACCCGAAAATGCAAAATCGATTTCGGCGCACACACAGTAGTAGCGGCCATAATGAATTTATAATATAAAACCTGTATTCAGGTCCAATTCGGTATTTCTGGTAAAAATATTCGTATCATCGGCTTTAGATAGCAGGGTGGGAGAGTCAGGCTCTACTGACAACAACAATCAAAACGACGGCACCAAATCGCTTGTAGATTCGGGCCGTCAACGACCGAGCAAAGAAGGCCGCAGAGCCCTTGCCAAATACAGGGCAGCTCTGAAAATAACGGAGCGCCTGGGCAATTCATCTGCCTCACTGATCCCACAGGAGTTTAAGGATCGCTGGAGTGTGCAAGTGAGACGATTAAAACAAGTAGAGCCACGTTGGAGAGGAAGGAATGGCTTAAAAGCTAAAATACCGCTTTTGTCAACACCATTGAGGAAGAAGCAAGCAGGAAGAGACGGAGAAGAGACTCTGAAGAGCAGAACCTCGGCACCAAACGAAGAAAGGACCAAGGCAACGTAGGCGGCTAAAGAGATAACCCAAAACCTGGCCACTCAAATCCTGTGCAAAAGGGCAAAACCATGAATGACGCGATGGTTGAAAGCGCGCTGCTAGTTGCCCTCGTCGATGCCAACTCTCCATATGGCAAACTATTAGAGTCGAAATGGGAGCTTGTGGAGATGAAGCTCATCCAAGCCATCGTGAAAGCCAGTGTGGAGAGTAAAAAGCTTCCAGAATTAGACATCGTGGGTTGGCTAAACGAATACAAGATGTTGCGGTGAAATGATAGCCTGACCCTGGAATGGTTGAAGGAGAAGACCTCACGGCTGACTTCGGGGGAACTCTGGGATGGGACCATTCTGAAGATAGTTCCGAAGACGGAAGTGACAGATGTACCGAAGGCAAAGGTAAGGCAAAGGTCTCGGCCTCACTACTAATGACGTTGGAGGTGGACAAGGACTCATTCAAGAACTCTGGATCTCGGGAGGAGAGAGAATTTAGGGTCTTAGGGGGTGCAATTACAATTTATTCCACTCCAAAGAAGAAGGGGAAATCAGATGTTTCGAAAGACGGTCATACGGACATAGTAAGATCATACGGAACAAAGAAATCCAGACCAACTACACATTATCCCTACAACAAAGTTTGAAAGGAACTTCAAAGTCGTTATACCGGAAAGGAGTTACAGGACAGACAGAAAAAAACTCTACGTCAAAAATGGGTAATAAAGTAGGTGCAGGCGTATTCTGCGGTAAGCTGGAACTGGAGAAGACATTTACACTGCCCTACTCCAGTACGACTTTCCAAGCGGAAGTCCTTGCAATCCTCAAAAGTCTCAAGTCCACTAGAACAAATAGACCTATTTGGTAAGAGGATATAAGCATGTGTGTAGATAGTCAAGCCGCCCTTAAAGCACTAAACAATTTTATAAAATCAAAACTGGTACTCAAATGCTATGAATCCCTAACGAAACTTGCAGAGTCACACACTGTTGAGCTCTATTGGGTTCCTGCTCACAAAGACATAGCAGAAAATGAAAAATCAAATGATCTAGCAAAAAAGGAACACACCTAGATCAGCAAATGCAAGACAGCATACTTCACCTCTTCAGCATCTATACAATATCGAAAACGAGTGCTTGCTGGCCAACTCAAACCGAAAATGGATTAGAACAGCAGGGTGTTTAGTGAGCAAAGATACGTGGCCATCCCTCAACCAAAAGAGAACCAAACAACTGATTTCGCAAACGAAAACGGATTGCAGAAGTATTGTAAGAATACGGACAGGACACTGTCTATTGCAAGGACACTTGTATAAAATATGTCTGTCAGACACTAACAAATGCACCTACCATGCCTAGGGTGGTTTTACCTGGAGGATCTAAAGGAAATAGCGGACCTCTCGATATGCGAAATTAGGAACCTCATAAAAGCTCTAAGACTGTAAGCAACCCAAAGCATACTGGAATAAAACTGGCTGGACTTTTGCTACCATATATATACCATTGATTTGCTATGGGCCTCACTTGGCCTTAAATAGATAAAACAATCGTTACGTTTTCTTAGCGACGGAGTGAGTATGCATTTTGACAGTAATCATAGAAAAATTCTATGTTTTTTATTATTGCATTGTAGTCGTAAACATATTTCTTAGTTTTTTTTTAGATTTCCAATGTGTTTTACATTTTTGATGTGTTTTAGTTTATAAGTGTAATGTAAAATAATATCTAGAGACAATAGGCCTGTTTTCTGAACACTGCTTTCCTACCACGAGCAACAAAAATACATATATTACGTTGTTCATTGCTCGATATAATCATTAGGCTCAAATTTTAAGCATACTACTCCACTAGCTTTTTATCGCGATCAGTATCGCGAGCATTCATAAAACCGGCCTAATGCCAATTGCTATTCAAAATGTTCACAGCAGTCTTTCATTTAATGAAAAAGATACAAATTTAAATAATATTAAATCAAATAATAAATTTTCACGCCTCGCACACTCTCAATACCATTATTTTTAATACGTGTAAATACACGTTTTGACTACGATATTGATGCGACTAAAAATCACACGATTTGTGTAAATTGTTCGCTCCAGGGAACTCAGTAAAAAATATGCATAAATATGCACCATAAAATGCACTAAAAAATGCGAAAAATCCAATAAAAAATATATGCACTGAAAAATAAACAAAATACAATAAAAACATAGAATACTAAGCATTTTGGGACACATGGAAAATTGTATTAATGTTAAGATAAAGAACCTCTGTATTTGTTCTATTTCAAAACATCGCATATATTTTTTACTCGCGATTCTAAATTAAACAATTAAAAACCAAAATATCGCGTCGACGACGTAAATTACCTCTATCTAAAAGATTATCGTGTTATTTTAAATATCTAAATGTCCCCGTTTCAGTCCCAGGTTTCGGCACTAATGTAAAATCTATACAAAATAACCATAAAAGGCTAATTAATTAATAGAC
>JAAAKO020025719.1:0-14173 GCA_010015015.2 Bolitophila cinerea
CATGCCAGTCCTTTAAACTGCATTCACAGATTACTTTTCATCGATGTAACACAAGTTTTCTTTCTATTATAAAATATGAAAATACTTTTATTGTTTGTTTTTATGGTGTGATTACCTGTATATTTACTACCTTTATTAATATCAAATTAAACATGTCTCACACTAATTTTACAATTATATATTTTTATTTAGTGAATGAATGAAATGTTAAATGTAATTATGCATTATGTAACCCAATTTGTACTGATCTATATTTTATTGTATATAATGGGTTTGACACAAAGCGCCTTTTGCCTTTTGTATAGATATTTAATAAATTAAATGAAATGGTGTTGCTAATAACATTCTAAATTAATCAACCCTAAAAAACATGTTTTTAAAATAAATTCTCAACTCCTCTTTCGTGGTATACGTATTTGACCACCCCTAACTTTCTTTTGGACAGCAAGTGTTAAATGTAAAGAAGCAGATATTTTTTACAAGAATAACTTTATCTAGGGCCTTTTAATTTTGTCCAATTAAGGGTTTAAACCATAGTTGGTCACCCCTAATGAGAGGTAGGGGAAACTTTAATAGAATGTATTGTCATCGGCAACAAGTCAATGGGCCAAGTTTCAGCTCGGTTAGATGACAGGAAGTCGGTTAATTAGGTAGGATTAGAATCCGCGCAAGTAAGCAAGATAACAGACAGGCGAAACTAATATACAGAATTTAAATAGCCTATTTTAAAAAATCATTTTAGCACACTGAAAATAAAAGTATTTTAGATATGCGACGATAAAGAGAATAAAGAGAACAGATAATTTTAGGCTTAAAATAAATCTGCCTTAAAAAAATATGCTTCAGAAAAAACTGTGTGCCAGAAAGTGAAATCTGCCCACAATAAAATAGCTTTTGTATTTAAAATATTTCATTTAACGTCACTTCAACTTCACACAATAGAAGTATTTCATCCAATTTTTAGTACATTATGTGTACAGGGCTCACACGCACACACTGATAGTTCGATAATTTGTTAGGTTATGACTCCCCGATGTTTAAAAAAAAAATTCAAGACTTCACGTTTAGGAAATAAATTTCTTAAGGGTAGAAGGGTGTTCAAAGATTGGTTAAAAAATATTTATTTTTATTTTGGAACCTTCCGTGATTTAAGGGAGGAGGTGGGTGGAACGATAAAAATTATGTCATTATTTTATAAAATGTCAAACCCTTGCGGTCCTTCAGTTTTTAGGGCCGTGGACACCCTTTTTAGGGCAGTGTAAGCTTAATATGTTTTTAGACCATTCAAGACTTAGTGCGTGGTCGGCAGACTCATACGAATTTGAATAAAATCGAACAACTGTATAGAGAATATTTTTTTTTTTGGCTACGGGCCCAAAAACTGAAAGGTTGTATAGTTTTCATATTTAAAAAAAAATGACATTTTTTCCGTTTTTCCCCTTTCCCCATTCCCTCTTATCTCTATATCAAATTGTATAAAATATGATAAAAAACGCACATCTTGAATCACTGAACGCTCCGAAATATTTTGTTTCTAATTTTTTTAACAAATCTATGAACCCCTTCATTTCCATAAACATAAAATGTAGTTTTTCGGTTTTTGGGGGTTCTCTTTAAAAACCCCTTTTTGGCAGAAGAAGTCAAAGGCCAAAGTATCTTGTTTAAAAATCTTAATTAATAATAAATTCACTTGGATTTTTTGCCTGACGGTCGATGTATTTTTTGATACCTTTTTAATCCACTTTCTCTTAATTGCTCCACTTGGACTCGTTTGCATGGTAATAAAAAAAATATAATAAAATAAAGTAAAGATTATATATTTTATTTGAAACAAATATTGTTATAATTATGCGCGAAGCATACTCACCGTTTTATTGGCTGTTCATTTATATTTTTGGGCCATTATTTTATGGTGAAGGCTAAATTTGTTGCTTCTATTATATACTCTGGATATTTATATCCCCTTATTATAAAGTTGTCTTTGCAGTAATATTAAGAAAATATATAGAAGTAAATGCCGCATTTGAATTCCCCTATAAATGCCGTATATAGTGTATTTTTAAGCCCCAGCATATATGGTCAGAAGTACGTATCCATATTTTCGTTTGACTTCATGTTCAGACTGGTCCTCCAAGCCATGTCGTTAGTCATTTGAATGAAAGGAAATGTCATTACCATTAAAATCTTACACTCAAACACTATTACGCATTCATTCACGAAAATACATCATCCGTATTTACATAATTTACATTTAAATAGCTTATCACCTATGTTTGTCACTACATTACACAAAAATGCATAAATTTTAATATATTATGTGTATACCTGAGACTGCTTATACAGTATTTGATTCCACAACCATTTTAATACTTCTCTATTACATGCACATGCACACAATTATACATGAAATTACACAATCTTTAAATAAGAACATGAAACTTGATGTATGCACATTGCACACGTGAAACGACAGACATATAGTGCATATACATCATATATATACCATTTATATACTGTATATAGTATGCAAAAACATACACGCACGCATACACACACGCACACATGCATAATGTAATTTCATGTTTGCTTGAATGGAAGGTTAATTAGTACAAATTCGTTCAAAAGAGACACACTCCCACACAGGCGCGTTTTGATGTACTATATATGATATATATATATATATAATATATGTAGGTACAAATGTATGCTGGAGCTGAGTTCCTCTGGCTGGAGAGGCTTACGGCGCGCGTGGTGGCGGTGTGCAATGGGGATGCTCCGAAATTGGATGGGTGCGTTGCTAAAGATGAGATTAGTGTATCTCTGTCTATATATGTGGTGTTCGAGTGTGGGGTAATGCACGTTTGGGTTCACACACCCGTTCGACAATAAATTAGTTATTATTATGTGACTTGTGCGCAAGAACAGATTTCGGTCGAGAGTGTATATAGATACTCGTTCGTTATGTATTTAGTATATTGTCTAGCGTAGCCACAAAACCACCACCATCACCAGCACCACCCACAACAACCTTTGAAAGCTCAAATTTACAACCTATCGCGGCTTATACGAGTTTATATATACAAATACATACACTCACAATGTATATGTGATGTGTATTTGCTTACGTTTGTATTGACACACACCCCAACAACACACACACATACACACACATGAATGCGCGTTCGCGCAGCTACAGGCAACCCCCAAGCTCCTCAATGGCGCATTACAAGAGGTCTATAACGTGTTTAATTACCACATGAATGCCTTGAGGCGCTTATTGCTTTGCGCTCTCTATTCAAATTATTGTATATATAATTAAGTAATCGGCCGCCATAGTTTGGTTGGTTGGTCGTTGGTGTGTGTAAGATTGTGTGTGAGTATGTGTTGTGCCTGTAAGTGGGAGTTTGTGAGTGTGTGTGTGTGTGTGATTTGTGTGCAAAGAAATTGGTTTACGGTTACTTTGAATATGTATACAGTTTGGCCAACTCTATAGATACAAACTAGCTAACCATTTAATTAGACGTTTCTTGATCTATAGCTAGAGGTTTCCTTATCAATTTTATTGAAGTGTTTTGTGTCTATGATGTACGTGTTCAATTTACATGCCTGCGAATGACATCAAAGGGTGATACAAATGTCGCACTATGTTTCAATGATAGTAATGCGGTCAGTGGCGATACAAAGTAATATATGTTTGAAGTGTCAACTCAAAGTATACACATCGGTCAATGAGTCCCCGGTCTAAAACATAGTTTCCTTCTAGGCTGATACAAGCAGTCCAGCAACTTTTCATTGCCTTTTGTGTAAAACAATTTGTGTTTCTTGTTCTTGTGGTTCGAGTTCCTTTCCTGGAGCATCTTTTTGGGATCTGGGGTTTAGATCTGGATAATACACCGGGTGGGGGAGCAATTCGAAGCCCAACTCGTTCAGTTTTAAAATCGTTACAACGGCACGGTGCGTTTTATTGCTAAAAGAACACTTTTTCTTGGCCATATGAGGTCATTTTTGAATTTAAACGGCCTAACAACGCTTTGTAATAATTACTAGTAATGGTTTTCCCCTTTTGAAGGTAGTCAATGAATATTAGTCCTCGGGCATCCCAAAATACCGAAGTTAAAACGTTGCCAGCCGGCTTTTGTACTTTTAGACGCTTTGGTTGACATTCACCGGTTGCTGTCCATTCAGCTGACTGCCGACTTGACTCGGTAGTGAAATGGTGGATCCAGGTCTTTTGAAAAATGAAAAAGTTTTGGCTATCTATGTGTCAGACTGGGTACTTATTGGCTGATGTGGTAAATGTCTTTTCTCTCAGATTTCTTAAACTTTGTTTATCCGCGTTCTTAATTTGAAAACTTAAAAAAACACTCCAAATTGATTTCTAGAAACTACCTGAGTTTAAATAAAGAAAACAAATTAATATTGGCAAAAAAACAGTTTAGGATTGAGGATCTCAGATCTTCTTGACCCCCTCTTTCTCACAAGGGTCATCCTAAAGTCTGAATTAAAAAAAAAAAGTGATAAATTCATTTTTTTATGCCAAACCTTTTTAAAAGGCCTTTAAGTTCTTAGTTTTTGGGGCCTTGGACTCCATGGTCAAAATGAACAATTTCATATATTCATACAAGTTAGCCGACCACGAACTATAATCTTTGAATTGCCAAAAAAATATGCCAATCAATTGGAGCCGATCTTGCTCTGAAAATGGGCTCCAAGATTTGAAAAACTGAAGGCTGTATACGTTAGGCCTTTAAAAAAAAGTTGACATATAAATTGATCTCTCTCCCCCTCTTCTCCTTCCTTTATATTAAATGGTATAAAATATTATTAAGCATATTTTCTGCAGGGAGGTTAAGATTTCCTCTATTAAAATATGAATATTTTATTAATATTTAATTTGATACCAGACACCCTTATCGTAATTTGTGGTTTCTCCCTATACCCCATGGAGGCTAAAAAGCATTTAAGGCTGAATTAAACATATAAATTGTTTGTACAATGCGCACAAAATGAAAGTAATAATAAAAAAATCGTATATATTTTATTATTTTTGGCGGCCCACTTCAAAACCTTCGCGGTTTACATGTGGGTTGCGGTACAAGGACTACATTTCGGGAACCGCTGATTTAAACAAACTTATCTATAATAAAAGAAATCGTCGATTTCTGTGAACAACACCACGGAAAACCTGCAAAACAAATGACATTATTCCTGTGTTTAATTCTCGGCGATATAAATAATTGTCAAGATAAACTGGCAAACGGATACATTGTAAAATTAATTATTTTCTTCCTAGTAGAACGTAGCTTATTGGTTCAATTGCTTTTTTTCTTTGAATTATCGAAGAGTTAAATGTCGGCAATAAAAATGTCAACGAGTTAAATATTAGATGCGATAAACTATACATCGGTTTGGCTTTTGTATAGTGCAATACAGATTGTTGGAGTATATTTCGATATCACGATAGTAATTGTATTTGAGTCTCGAAAAGAAGGCCGAAAACTATATACAGATAGAACTTGTGTGTGTAAAATGCCAAATACGCTTCGGAAATAATGCAAAATTTGTGAAAATTGAAAAAAATGCCGAAAGAACATCTTTAACATCTTTTGATAATTTTTCAGTTCTCTTTTTTGAATCGATGTAAAATATCAGGCTACATTGTGCCAAGTAATAGTGGTGCCTTTTAAAGAAATCAATAAGACTAATTTGATCAGAGTCCCAAAAGTTAGCTGTGACACCATAAAATTGAAAAACAAATATGTTACCAAGAACTTATTATTGAAAGAACTTTTTAACCCAGGTTCGTCAATATAAAAATTAAATGGTCAATCAAATGCCGTATTTTTTTTTGATACAATACGAAATAAAAGGGTCGGAAACGCAATATCCAAGCAATTCAAAATCCTGCAAATGAAATATCCCGGAAAGAACCAAATCCCGAAAATGAATAATACCAAAAAAGCCCCTGCTTATCCGGTATTTAAAAAGAATATTAAAAAAAAAGAAAAATATTTTTTACTATAATACGGTAATTGAAAAATATTTTAATATAATAATATTATTTTTAATATCAAAAATATATTTTTTATGAAAAACATCATACATTTAACAATATATATTCTCATATTTAATTGGATTTGCGAATATCATAAACAAAGGACTTATATCATAAATAATTGCAAATATCCGATAAAATCAAGAATAAAAAACGGATACCGTCGAATAGCTAGTATCAAAATATACATTTTTCATGTACATAACTTTCAGAATACCTTTTGTTTTTTACGGGGCTGAATTTGAAAATATTTAAAATTGGTTTATGATTTATTCATTGTTTGAGGTTGGAATACAATATCGATTCTCGAATATGCAAATATTTTTTTCTTGATTGACATGAAGTCAAGGATGACCTATAAAAATATTTTTTATTATTGTTTTTTTCTCACCTTTTCCAGATCCAAATAACGAGCGCTATAATTTCACTTATAATATTCATAACATATTTGCGAATACTGAAAATATGTGCGAATACTCAAATTATTTAGGATTTTATCTAATTATTCATGAATATAAAACAACAAAAAAGAATACGATATTATTATTTGCAAATACTGAAAATATCAAGAAGATATCAAGAATACTATTAAAATATTTGAAAATATTGAAAATTTATAAAACGTATTCGCTTATTTAACATTTTATATTACGGAATATTCAAAATATAAATAATATACGGTGTACACAATTATTCCAAGTGATATGCCCCTCGGCTTTTTAAGTCCTTTTCTCCTAGATTTTATTACTTCTGTGATTTATAAATATATATATATATATATTGATTGTGATTATTTAAAAAAAAAAATATTGGAATACTAGGTTTTTGATTCAAGTACAAAAAAATGTGTTCAAATGCAAAAGTACCACATTATTGTTTGTTAACAGAATTGAAATTTAGCAATACAAATTAATGTTTCCCTTAACGCGTCATGTGCATTGTAAACAAGCCCATTCAGAATTAATGCGCAAATGCATTGTTTTATACACACTATAATATAATAATTATTAGATTTCCGCTAACCATTTTGTCACATAATTAAACTCAGGTAAACCGCACTACGATGTATTGAAAATAATATTTGAGCGCCTAAATCTCATTTTATATTATGTACATATAATATATTAAAATGAAAAATTAATATGTTCCATTGTTGTGGTTGTTCTATCGATTATTATTATTAATAAAATAACAATTAATTTAATAATAAATATAATGTATTGTTTTTCGGAAAATTACATGGGTAATTATAAATTGTAAAAAAGTATCATCGAAATCGAATGAATCCAACATAAATAAATTCGTATTACCAAAAGTACCTTTTATTTTCTACTTTAAGTGATTTTTTAGTTTCTTTTTATTCATTTAATTATCGTTTTTGCATTTGAAAACCACATCAATAACAAATTATCAACATTTGCGCAAAACGGTATTAAAAACTATTAAATCGTATAATTAGTATTTTAAAATATTTAAATATTTGTTGAAATATTCCAATAACCAAATTTATAACGATAAACAAATTTGCAGTACCAATTTGTATGCGTGTTAGTATAAGTATAATATTGTATGTATATATTGTATAAATATAGATCTAGTCAGGTAAATATTGGTTTATAGTTTGTACGTTGTACCTAATTAATAATTATTAAATATTCTCTGTATGCCCGGGAAAATAGTTTGATAAATTGTGCACATATCGACGCAGAGCGTTTTTGGAGTGGTGCAACACGCTTGGGAGCGGTTTTAATATTGGTGTTTAGAGCGAGTATAAAGTATATGTCAGCTATCTCTGAGGCCGTCGTTTTTTTTTGTATATTAAAGGACCGAATCCCGATATTTTTTAAAATATTTACAAACAGTGCTGCCAGACTTAAATTTAAAAATACATGTAAAGTCGAATTTATACTATATTTGTCAATTTTTTAATTTATCGTTTTTTTTACCATCAAAAAACATAACTTAACGAAAAACTTTTTTTTTTAAAAAACTTAGCTTTTTAAGTAAATCTTGTAAAACAGAAAAATATGAATTAAATCTAATATTTTTTAATCATCAAAAAAAATTATATGGCAACACTGTAAAACAAAAAAGTTTAAAAAAAATTACGACGGATCGCGCAAACACAAAAGACACACACCAGCCGCCAAAATTAATTCGGCTCAATTGGGTAGATTTCGGCTTAAAAAAATAATTTTAGGATTGGAAACTTGATCTTTTTTTAAAGTCAATGTCACCGGATACAAATTATTAAAAAAAACCTAAGAATAATATTCTGTTAATGCATAGAAATTCATTTTTTTTTAATAATCCATCCATTAATCCCAAAAATATCCGACAACGGTATAATCATAATATAATTACATATTTTTATACCAATATTTTTCATTTTATATTTATAAAAAACTATTGTATCTATTTTACTTTTAAATTTAGGTAATATGACTAGAACAAAAGAAAAGTTAGATTTATTTAAACACCGGTAATATTTTAAACACAAAAACTTTTTCAATATTTTCTTAAATTCAACTTTCAAGTAACAAAGCACTATTTATAACCTAACTTTTTTTGAAACTATAATATTTTTAGAAAGGTTTGGAATATTCTTAATTGTAATTTTTTTTTTTAATAGTTGATTTATTTTATATATTTCCCGGTGTGATTGGCTCCTAAATTGGATATATGTATAATGATATATACATAAAACTGTCTACTTTAGATATATGTTGCTTAATACAAATGGTTTAGCAACATAATATAATTCGTATATATACAAAAAGAAAAATATGTTACTAATTCTGTCTTTATTATTTCATTTCAGGTAAGGAACATTTGCACCATATTAGACACGACCAAAAAACTCAATGATGTATGTATTTGGTAAGATTATTATAGCTGAGAGAAGAAATACAAAAAGGAATGACAGCATAAAATCGATCAAGAATGATGAATGTGTCTGGCGATATTACGACTATAAGCACAGCGAAGTAACAGAAATGAAAAAGAACAAGCTGTATTCTTTTTATACACACTTTCACCTAGTTCTTCAGACTTATCTTATTTTTTGTTTAAAATTTCTGAGTTTACGATAAAAACGTATTATTTCGGCTAAATGCCATTAAACAACAGAGCTTTATTGAACAGGATAATAATAGTCTTATGAATATCGGTGTTCCATGGCTATGGCCGGGGTAGTTTATCATCAGTTTTAAGCTTGTTTCAATTTTTAATGGTTTGACCATTTTTATGATAATCCCTTTAGATGTCCTCCTTCTTATCAAAAAAACTGATTAGAAGGTAAACAAGTTTTGAAAACGATGCATTTTTTAAGTGATGGGTACATATAATATAGAAGATAAAGAAAATCATTCCATTATTTGTGCATTTTCCTGTAAATCTATCTTTATATTTTTCGATAGTTTTAATTCGAATGTAAACAAAATAATCACAGGCTAATTCTTAATTTATCTTCCCTCTGAATAACACACATAATGTTTTTCAACAAAATAGGTATATACGAAAACTTTTTTTGAAGTTGATAATTACAATTAGTATAAATTCATTCATCCGTTTTATAAGTGCAGTCTCATTGCGACTAATTAAATTATTCATCCGTCACGTAAAGTGAAAAACATAATACAAGTTTGGAGGCTTCCTCATAACTTTGAACTTGTATATACGAGTATAATGTACTAATTGTACATTTGTTTGGTATCTTCAGTGCTCCATAAAGAAGGATTAATTATCTGAAGTACATTTTCTGAATAGATTTTTTTTTATACATTTTGAAAAGTTTTAAAATGAGTGAAAAGACTAATGGATTAAGAGTATTTTCTGAAAGCAGGACTGCTTTGTAATTGATGGATTTGAGTTTTGAAAATGGCGGATGTGTGTGAACATAACCTATAATTACGGTGACCATTCGTACTGTATTTTACAGGACAGTACTGTATTTTAGGACGTTGTACTGTATATTTTCTTTGATTTCTTTAACAAATAAGGTCATTTTGTATGTTTTGTTCTGCATTTTATAAATTTTACTTATAAATTTAGGAGAAACATTTAATTGTCCTGTATTTAAGCCGATACCAAATGATAACCATATAGCGTACCTATAATAAAACTTCAATTACATAGTCAAGTAAGAGTGAGATTCCCTAAGCGATTGAAACTCTCAAGCTCAATAGCGATTGATAAAAAGTGATTCGGTAAAACATTTAAGTTTCGCTTTCAATTGTCAAACTTTCGCTTATTGAAAATAATGTTTAATCCGAAATTAGGAGGTGAAACATAAAATTGAAATGGTATACTATTAAAATTCATAAATTTTGCATAATATTTTTATTTTCAAACGTATTAACAAAAATTGTTAGTGTTCGATTAGAATTATCGAAAAACAAAGTTTCTATTCAATCGTGTTACGGAATCCCTTAGTTTTAATAAATCAAATCAAATCAATCGCCTAGGATACTTTTACGATTTAAATGCCTTTCAATATTGGAAGTTTCAATTGCTTAGGGAATCTTACTCTAATAGTAATCGAAATTCTTCCTGTCTAAACAAAAAAAATACTTCTATCTTGTGGTCGCTTATGCCTATGTGGGAAAATGATTATTATGATTATTTGACTGATGTGTTTTGATCGAGCTTTGGTTTTCGACTTATGACTAGTGGTACACAGATTGATCAGGCTGCTGGCAAGAATCCTTATCTGGTGTGCAGTGCGAGTTATATTACGGTTTCTAAATTTAAAAATAATCAATCAAACCAATCTTATTGTATATTTTGTTTGAATTATGCTAGCCACAGAAAGCCAAAAACAATATCCACATACATTATTTTTAAAACTAAATTACAATTTTTTGTTGATAAATTAAGCTGGAATTACAATTATGCTGGATATTTATTTAGACGATATTTTGTTTTCGATAAAATGCAAACGCTTGTGATATCAAAAAAATTGAAAAAGATGAAAACATAAAAAGTATTTGTATTAGAAAAAAATGTCTTTTGATATGATGCAACTCATACAATAAGTTTTCGAGGTTAAAAAACGAGACGACTTATAGAACCACACATTGGTCAATAAACGGTATTTATATTTGCGGGATGTTGATTACAATTACAATTACAAAAAATCTTTAAAACTATATATGTTAAATGCAAATATACCAAGTTTGAGCTGGATCAGATTGTATCCAGACAATTTAAGTCAATTTAACGTAGACATCAACGTAGACAATTTAACGTGGACAGTTTAACGTGGACATTTTAACGTGGACAGTTTAACGTGGCGACAGTTTAATGTGGCGACAATTTAACGTGGAGACAATTTTACGTGGAGACAATATAACGTGGAGACAGTTTAACGAGGCGACAGTTTAACGTATAGCGAAAATTTAACATGGAGACAATTAAACGTGGCGACAGTTTAACGTAAGACAATTTAACGTAGACAGTTCAACGTGGACAGTTTAACGTGGACAGTTTAACGTAGATAATTTTACGTGGACAGTTTAACGTGGACAGTTTAACGTGGCGAAAGTTTAACGTGGCGACAGTTGAACGTGGCGACAATTTAACGTGGAGACAATTTAACGTGGCAACAGTTTAACGTAAGACAATTTAACGTTAACAGTTCAACGTGTACAGTTTAACGTGGACAGTTTAACCTAGATAATTTAACGTGGACAGTTTAACGTGGACAATTTAACGTAGCGAAAGTTTACCGTGGCGACAGATTAACGTGGCGACAGTTGAACGTGGAGACAATTTAACGTGGCAACAATTTACCGTGGAGACAATTTAACGTGGCGACAGTTTAACGTGGTAACAATTTACCGTGGAGACAATTTAACGTGGCAACCGTTTAACGTAAGACAATTTAACGTAGACAGTTCAACGTGTACAGTTTAACGTGGACAGTTTAACCTAGATAATTTAACGTGGACAGTTTAACGTGGACAGTTTAACGTGGCGAAAGTTTTAACGTGGAGACAGATTAACGTGGCGACAGTTGAACGTGGAGACAATTTAACGTGGCAACAATTTACCATGGAGACAATTTAACGTGGCGACAGTTGAACATGGACAGTTTTACGTGGCGGCAGTTAAATGGCCTGCTGTCTCTTTCTGTTTCTCTTTCTCTTTTGATTCAAAAAAAGGAAAATTCAAATTATTATCAGTTTTGCTCATTGGGGTCACCCCTGAACGACATATTATTATCTAATGTATTACATTCTTTTAAATACAACAATATCAGAATGATTTTTGTAAAAAAAACAAATCAGTACATTTACATTGTACCAGTTTTCTCCCGAAAATGGATAAACAATGGGTTCTATGATACTTTCCCAAACAAATACATTTTCTAATTTTTTTTTTAGGACTGTTTTGTAGAGCTTCATGATGATCTTTTTTTAGAGAGTGTAGAGCATGACGTTTTCAGGTTTTATCAATGTATCGTTTCAGAAGTACGATTGATCCAACCACAAAAACCTCCTTATCTATTTTGGCGCCAGAGGACACCGTAAAAACATGCAAATGCATCATAAGTACATATCTTGATCGTCCTGATTCACAACATCTTATAAACAAAGACCACATCATATAATCCATTAAAAGCTTAGACAAATACAAACACCAAACCAGATTTAAGATACACTTTTTGTGTGTCCAAACTAACAAACTCGCAAAAAATCCTCGACGAAAAATAACTCAATTTATATATCTGATATAATAAAATTAACTATTTGTACTTGGCGAACAATGCGCATATTGTCTATGTGTATATATTGTATGTATGTTTGTGTTTTTTTGTATTTATATGTCTTCATCTTGTTTGCGCACGCGCGCCTCAGTCACTCTAATCACGCAAGCATTGAGTAAGACAGATGTGACATCTTTGATAAATGGATTTCTGGATTCAGCTTGTGAGCTATATGGCTCCCTATACTGTGTTGTGTATATGGTCTCCTTCACCGTGTTTGCGCATAATACAAAAGAATGTATGCAGCCTGGCCCAATTTCTTATATTGCGTCCGTCGACGTCGCGTCGCGGTGGTCGCTTTATATCTCACTGTGCTACACGCAAAATATTGCGCTAATCGTTAATTTTCTTTAATTTGACTTTTCTGTGGACACACAACAGCGACAAATTTTGCAGCTGACATATTAATTATTATGTCATGTATTGTGTGTTAGAATCTGCTTGATGGTTTTATGTATATATATAGATAAAACCAAGCATAAATGTATATGACATAATATAACATTAAGTAGTGTTGGTAGGTGATTTAATAAATGTATCGTTTTTTTGAGGACGTATTTCGTGTGGTGTTTGTGGTAGCCTGTGTCTGTCTTATTGGTAGATATTTGACATATCATAAGACACACGCGGCTATCACAGAAGATCAGAATTCATCGGAGGGGAGGCGGTGGATGAATAATGTAAATTTCGATGAGCAAACATTACAAATGAGGTGTTTTAGACGTTTGGACTTCATACATTTAATTGCGCTTAATAATTAACATAATATATATATATGACTCGTTTTTTTAGTATTAATTTTTAGTTCTATCTCCATTGGTTATTTTTGTTTTTCTGTGCTTTTGCAAGTGGTTTTTCTGAAAACAAAACTCCTAATTGGCCTTTTGATAAACGACCAACCTGAGTGCCATAGAGCGTCAAATGTTAATCCAAATTTCGGTAAGTCATCTTTGAATGAGGCTTTTTTTAATAGGAAGTAAAGAGTATCAATTAAATGAGATGTAATTAAAGTATTAAAGTATTTTATACTATTTTTTATATTAGGTATTTTACAATAAGTATTATGCAAATCGTACTTTTCTTGTGAAAGTTAGGGACATAATGTAGGTCTTTCGGTTATCGCCGGAAATACTGAAACCATTCTCTTCACCAGTAAAACCAAGATTAAAGGATTCCGTCCAATCAATCTAGGTATCAATCCAGTTAAGAGGGTTTCGAAAGTTAAATACCTTGGTGTTATACTTGACAACAAACTTTCCTGGAAAAAACACTTGGACTACAAACTTACCAAAGCTACCAACGTATTTTGGCAATGTCGGAAGGCTTTCGGTAAGTCTTGGGGATTGTCC
>JAAAKO020025730.1:0-14172 GCA_010015015.2 Bolitophila cinerea
GTAGATAGGCCTTGAAGAAGAGTTGGCGTTGGGTCGAGGGGCATAGTTGTTGCCGATCTGTTGGTTGTTTGGTTGGGATTGATTACGCGGTATTCCGATGTTAGGTTGCTGATATTGTCTGTTCTGTGGTTGTTGTTGCCTCGCTGGTAGTCGGTAATATCCTGCTGGTTGTTGGTAATGTCCTACAGGCTGCTGGATGTAGTAGTTGTTGTTATGCTGTCTGTAGTCTTGTTGGTTTTGAGCAGGTTGATAATTTTGGTACGCTCTATGCTCTTGATTATATCGGGGATCGTTTTGGTACGGCTGGGCCGCTGGGTACCTATGTTGTCTCCACTGTGATGGCTGTGTTTTTTGTGGCATGCTGGTAGTTTGCAGAGCTTCTTCGCTGAGTTCGATTTTTCTGCAAGCGCTATGTAGTTGATCTACGCTATCGAAATCTAGGAGTGCTAACGCTCTTACGTATTTTGGCAACAAATTCTTTCTAATTATTTTCATACGTCCTTGGTCTGGGATGATCTCTTGCAATCGTGTAAAAAGATCTTCGATCTCTGCAAAGAATTTTACAATGGGCTCTAAAGGCTGTTGTTTGCGATTACGGATAAGCTCTAGAAGTTCGTCGCTTCTTTGTGCGGGTTCAAAAGCCTCCAGAAACGTACGGACGAATTGGTCCCAATCATCAAATTCTCTGCAACGGAACCATTTTAGTACAAATGTTCATTTTTAGTGCATATTTTAGTTTGTTTATCGATAAACAAGCAGAAACAAGCTAAAGAACAATAAAATGTCAAAAGAACAGCCAACTCGAAATATTTAAGACAATTACAAAGTTATTGTTTGGAGAAGATTGTGATTGTTTAGAAAAATACAAACTCTATCTGAGGTAAAAGCTAAATAAATACTCTCCAATTACAAACATCGGTGTAGAAAAATGTTATCTTTCTATAAAAAACATTTTCTGTTATATCAGGATTTTATTAATTTTTAAATTTTTTATAATTTAAGATAATTATCGTTATTTATTGAAAAGATTATGTACAAAATTAATCTAACAATAAATGTATTTGTTCGTATTATAATTCTATGTTATAATGTAGAAGTTTGAAGTTATTCTATCAAGTACATATTTTTATATAAATTAAATGTGATTTGTTTTAGGATTTTTTTTGGGTATATTATGTGTTTATAATGTTTAATTAGAGCTTATTTAAAGCGATTAAAACGTAGTTTTTATGACTTATTTTAGGCGCTAAAAATCATATTTTTAGGGCTTCTTTTTGGTTACCCTACTAGTAATAAATGCATTTGTTTGTATTATAATTCATTCCCAACTAACAATTTGCAACTGCAATTGCATAAACCTAGGTGTAAAACAGATGAAAAATTTCGCACATTTAAAAATAGTTGCAATTTGGTGTGATACAGGATATTTATAACCTAAAGATTTTCACGACAACTACGTCGACCTTAAAAGATAAATCATGTTGAAACTAGCTACTACTATTGAATTGATAATATTCCATCTTCTTAGCATTCGGATGACGTTTGGTATATTTGATATTTTATTATAGGCTCTCTTTTTTAAAAAATCTTATTTATCTACAGGCACAAATATAGAATTATTAAAATAAATTTGCATTAATAGTTTTTAGCAACGAGCATGCACCATCAGTTAAGGAGTTAAGTGCAAAAGAAATGGTTTGCAGCAATTGATATACACCCTACTGAATGTAACACAATTGATGCATCAGGTTTTTAGAACTTGTTGGCAAAACCTTGGGCAAACACGGTGCTGCGACGTCGTAGAAGAGTTAATGTGCCTTTGCTACAACGGTTCACAGTTGTGCCAAATACAAAGGCTTTTGTTCTTTTAATAAATCTGCGCGAAGCGCAAAAAGTTAGGCGCACGCTTGAGTAGGCACCGTTTTTGTTTGGATACACACTTAGTAGGTACACATTTTTATATAATTAGGAGCACATTTTTAAATTTTTAGGTGAACAAAAATATATATTTTTTGTAGTAGATTTTAATTATTATATAATATATATAATATATATTATATAATATAGCTAAATTGGATGCCTATAATTAAATGGATTGATTGAATTTAAATTTATCTTAAAAAAAATAAGTTATACAGAGTACATATGTAATTTCACTAAACTCAATAACCGAATTTTCACTTTAATTATATTCTTTATTCATTTTGAACCAATTTGAATCCTAAAATAAAATTCGGTTATTTTATATAATTATTTTAAAAAATGGAACCTTAAAATACAATATCCAGAAAAACCATAAAACAGAAAAACAGTGTAGTAAAATACAATTAAAAAGAATTTAAAAAAAAATATGACGATTTAAGTATTTAAGACGATGGAAACACTGAGTGTGGGTAAGGCAGCAACTATTGGCGGATATAGGTTACAAACAAGATGATGCAAAACCAATTTTCATGGACAACCAAAGTGCTATTCGTTTAGTAAAAATCCAGAATTGCACCATCGAACCAAACACATGGATGTGAGACTGCATTGTATTCGTAGACTACGAGTATAATATGTCAGTACAAATGGTATCCGGCTGTTTCAGCGCCCACACTTCGGCGCGCACACTTCGACGCGCACATTTCGGCGCCCACAATTCGGCGCCCACATTTCGGCGAGCGAACATTTCGGCGCTCTCTTCGGCGCGCACATTTTGGCGCGTGCATATATGATGTATAATGGCTTAAAAATGTTGTGGTCATAGAATACTATTCTACTTCCCATAATCCGCCTTTTTATATGGTTGTTTTTGTAAAACAAAAATGTGATGCCGTAGGCATCACGTTTACTTCCATAAAAAGGTTGTGTCATAGAGTACTATTCTACTTCCCAGAATCTTTCTTTTTATCGGGATGTTATTGTAAAACAAAAATGTGATGCTAGGTTTTTTTTGATTAAGGTTATTATTCGTTTTTGTTTTTGTCGCGACGATTTTGTATACTATCCCAGAAAAACTCACACATGCGCGCTGGCTCACTGACGCATGCTCGCGCCGAAGTGTGCGCGCCGAAATGTGAGCGGTGAGCGCCGAAATGTGCGCGCCGAAGTGTGGGTGCCGAAACAGTTGCAAACCAGTACAAATGCACATCACTCAATCTTCGATTTTCAGGGGGTTGTTTTTTACTATTCCACATAGACATATCCCTCAATCCGCCGTTTTAAAGGTTTTTTTGGATAGAAATATTGAAAAAAGTGTCAGTCATATAGTACTATTCCACATCCCTTAATCCCGCATTTTCTAGGGTAATATTTTAAAAGGTATCTATCATAGTGTACAATTCTACATTCCACTATTAGCTATTTTACAATAATGGTTTTTATAAAAAAAATATAAGCCTCGATAGGGAAAATAGATTTTTGCCATACAAGTCTGCTGAACCAGATGGAATTTATCCATGCGTACTGCAAAATGTAGGACTGTAAACTTATGCTTAATAGGAATTATTCAGGTATCTAAAGCCAGTCTTGTATATTATGTTTATTTCATCCATGCCATCAAATTCTTAAAATATGCCTCTTTCATCTTAAATCTTTATATTTTTCTAATTTGAAATTTTGTTCGGTTTACCTGCGGTAACGATTACGGAATCAAAAATTTACAAAAACAATCAATTAAGTTACCTTTCCTAAAGAATTATCTTCAAACTTGATATGAAGAAATCAATATGAATAATATACCGTCTTCAAACTGAAAGTATCGAAAAAAAACATTAGCATTATTTTTAAACAATTCATAGATTTTAGCTTGAATCGAAAATATTTTCTGATTTTACACTGCGACAGTGCACTATATTCATGAGACAGAAAGAACTCTTTTATTTAAAAACTAAAAAAACACATCTAAACTGAAAAGTATACCCTAAAATAACTGTTCACTTCAAACAAATGCACTGAAAAATACAAGCATTTACCTAAAACCACATTTCTCAAAAAGTTTTCTAATATAATGATGAAATTTTCAGAAATAAAAGAAATTAATCGGCTGTAAAACTTCCTATGTTTCATTAAAGGTTAGGTTTTGAAACTTGGGTTTTTTTATGTAATTAAAAACAAAAATAAATAATAATTGTAAAGAGATAGCTTTCCTGCAAAGCTGTACATAACATACATATAAAACGACACATTTATACTATTTTGCTTTTCTATTTTATTCATAAATATTCACTGTTGTTTTCATTATATTCTATAATAACATAGTAATTTATATATATTTATTTTACTTGCCGTATGTTTAACACAAAACAAAAAGCCTCTATCTTAAATATTTTAAAATTATTTTACGTGTACATGTTTTCTTTTTTTTAATTGTGTGTGTGTGTGTGTGTGTGTGTGCTGTGTGTGCCACACACGAGAGGGAAGCATAGGAGTTTTAGGGGGTAGTGATTTTTTTGTGTATGTCATAGACTATGACAACCGGATGCATTTTTGCACGCACACCGGCAATATAAAATATAAAACAAGAAAAAAAAACAAAAAGATTTGATAGATTTGAATTGCGTTTTGGGAATAGGATAAAAAAGTGGCAACGTGTGAGTTGGGGGTGGAGCGCAATATTAAAATACAGAAAAACTGTTATCGTTAAACAACAGTGCACCCTGTAACTAGGAATTTATATAAAAAAATCAGTTAAATATAACACAAAAAACGTATTTTACTAAATAAATATGTAGGGAGGTGGCATAAGCGCCGTTTCTTTTGGAAGGGGTTTACTTTCAGAGAGTGTTTGTGTGTGTGTATTTTTGTTAATTATTTGTTTATAGACATAATACATGTACATTTTATACCTAAGCGCGTAAGGGGCGGAGGCGGTATTGGCTCTTTTTTAAAACTAATGTCATTTGGAATGTATCTCAGTGTATTTAACAAAATAAAACAATTATTATTTGTATGTGTGTGTGTGTAAGTCCAATGCGTGGGCTTAGCGATTTAGTTTTAAATATTTATATAAATTTTAAAGTTTAATTTATAAACTATAACAATATATACAGATTTGCTGAGTGCATCAGTGTTTGTGTGTTAGGTTGTTTTTGTTTAGAACATTCACCGTCTGTTAATAGTATACGTATAAAATTAGCTATTAAGTTTATATATTTATATATGTTGTGTGTGTGTATGTATAATTATGTGTGTTTATTTATGTCTGTGTGTGGTTGATTGGTTATCAACGCAAAAATCATTGACTTGAAGCATTTTCAAAAAAACATGTGGGATATAAAACATTGTTTGATTTACGCGTTGTTGTTGTTATTGCATCCAATTTGGAGTTTATTTCCATTTTCGAATATGTCACTCCCAAATTGTGCTCTTTTAATCATAGCAATTTGTGAGAGGCTTCAGGTGTTAATCAATGCAAACACGAACACACAAACATACAACACATAAACGAGAATATAATTAAAATGTGTGTGTTTTTTTAAATAACGACGTAATTTTCAGACAAATTTACTGACGAGTGTAATATCAACAAAAACAGTGAACATGGTGAAAAGGTAGTCGGCCACAAACGTCCATTCTCGTCATTGTGTTTTATAAATATATAATTTAATTATATAATAACATTAATAAATATATATTTATATATCTATAGCGTAAATAGCGTGTATATTTTTTATAGTTTTTTCTCTTTTACTTTGATGTATGTATAACATCAAATTTATATACATGTATTTGAATTAATTTAATTACTTTAATTAGTTTGAGTTTTAACACAACAAGTGCCTTTTATTGGCATAGGGCGCAATGGCAGAGGGTGACAGCGCGGCACAAGCACATCAAGTTGAGTTTACTAAATACATAATAATTTTACAGAGATTCGTCAAGTATGTGTGTGTTTTCTATTTTTTGAGTCTCCTGCATTGTGTGTGTTTTTTTTAATGTTTTATACATATAAATATTATATCTGTATCGTTGTAAAGTATTTACGAAAATTCACCTTTGACTACTGATGTTGTGCTATTTTGATGTTCTTACAAATTTGCACATTGAATACAACAATAGCCTTATTTCTATTATTATATGATGTTAACAAAAATAAAAGAACAATTTAAAATGTTTATGCAAAACATGCAAACATGGGCAAACACCGAATAACGGAGAAAAACGACATGCGTACAAACGAGCTTAAACAAATTAAAGCTGGAAGTGAATTCTGATACATAAAAAATTGCATAGATTTTAATAATTGAAGAGTGGGGACTTTGAGTGCACTTTGAAAACGTAGTCACACGTGTTTTTAGTGGCCAGCACTGAAAATGGTGTGCTTATTTCTAAGATGCACATATTTCACATTCATTTATGACAATATTATTGGTTTTTGTTTTGTAAAATACAAACAAAAAGAATAAAACAGAAAACCATAATATTTTGATAATATACAAAAATTAAGCTATAGTTTTTAGTGATTTAGTCATTTGCATATAATCCATTTAGTATGAGCTTAAAAAGTTGAATTTTAAATTCTAAATATTAAAGCTTTTTCAAATCACGTATCATGTGTCTGTGTAAATAACAAGTACTTATAACATATAATATATATTACACACATATTATGAGTGTATGTGTCGCTGTCTGTTTAGTATGTCTGTCTAAATTAACTTTTTACACATATTAATTTGAAAGACAATAAAATAGACAAGCGGAAAACACATACAAAATTGGACATTGGTATACAATAAAGATTACACATATATTTGTTGGGAGCTTTTTCGATAAGTTAAAATTTTAAAAATATATCTCTTTCGTTTGTGTGGTTGTGTGAGAGATACGAATAGGGAAATCTATATATAAATACCCTGGCCTTTATAAATATCGTACACGTTTGCATTTTCTAAAGCAAACACGCTGAACGAAAAAAAAGTTCAAACACGATTCTAGTGTTCGTGCACACGCTTTCGTCGTTGTTGTTGTTGTTGTTGTATTGAGTGTTTTATTTCCTCTTGTTTCGATTGTACAAAGATGACACTATACTATTTCAGCTCGTCTTGATCCATCGGCTCCTCGGAATCATCGCGAGACGATGTTCTGCAAAATTGATTTCAGATGTTTTTTAAATTGTCCAATTTTAATTATTTATTAATTTACCTATTTGGATTGCGCATAGAGAGGCCGGCCATAGCCGTAACCGTTTCAGACTCTTCCTTCTCACTCTTGCTGGCCTGCATGGCTGAAAATGCCACGGTGTGCGCCAGTTTCTTAACGCACGGCCAATGGGACATCTGTAACAGACAAAGAAAAAAAATAATAGTTTATCTAGCTTTATATATCAAGAATCTCCGTACCTGAATAGCAATCGTTTTCTGCAGAGTATCGATGGCATTCTGAGTGGGTTCCCGTGACAATTCCGCATCCGAAATTGGCGTCGTCTCATCGCCAAGCAACGCACGTACGCACTCCTGGGCCGCATCACAGATGGCCGGCAGATCGTAACCACCCTCAAGGGCCAACAGTACTTTCCCGTTGGACAGTTGCATTAGCTCACGCGTCAAATGTCCGAAACACGCAGCGGAAACAATATAACCGCCCAGATTCGGTGAGTGTCCGGTGGCCGCATCGAAACCCGCTGATACCAGCACAATGTCAGGTGCGTACTCACGAGCGATCGGCAGCACGATCGTTCGGAATGCAGCCATGTATTCTGCATCACCAAGTGGTGGATTAAGTCCGCCTGACCACGATACGTTTACATTGAACCCAATACCCGGTCCAGTGCCACACTCTGTCGGACCACCTGTGCCCGGAAAGAAATGCCCATCGTCGTGACGATGTACCGACAAATACATCACGTGCGGATCATCGTAAAACACTTGCTGTGTTCCGTTGCCATGATGAATGTCCCAGTCGATGATCAAAATTCGGTTAATCTCAGGCAATCGTTGTCGCAGTACCTTTGCTGCAATGGCTACCGAGTTAAAGAAACAGAAACCCATAGCCAGATCGGGTTCGGCATGATGGCCAGGCGGTCGAACCACTGCAAAGCCATTCTTCACATCCCCGCGTGCAGTCTTTATGGCCAAATCAATAACACAGCCGGCTGCCATACGAGCCGCTGCAGCCGTATGATGTTCATTCCATGTCGTATCCGAATCAGCACCAACACCACCGCAAGCCAGTCTCACGAAATTGTGTCGTCCCGGTTCCAGTTTCTGTCGACTCAACTGATTCGAGCCAAAGAGGACGGTGTGCGCTTCAGTGTGCACGGTTTGCAGTTCTTCTTGGGTTGCTTTGCGCGAACGCAGTCGATCACAACGATTTGCTAGGCCGGTTTCGATAAGACGAGCCCAGACGCTTTGTAACCGACCACTGTGCTCCGGATGGGATGTATTGTCGCCACACGTACAGCTGTGCTTTAGCATAAGATTGTCGAAGGCTAGACCGGTGGTGAGCTTGTGTGGACTATCTGTTATGTTTCGACGATACGGCATTGACAGATTCACCGGTGTAGTATGATCGGGCATACTAGAGACAGACAGGGAGTGTTGCTGTGCCACGAGACTGGGCGCACCACTGCATCCAGCGTGTTGTGGTCCTAGATGCACCAGTGGACTGGACAACGTTCGTGAAAGCGGTCGCAATAGAGTTCCACCAGCGAATGGGTCATCGATTGTTAACTGCAATTATTTAAAAAGGTTAGACATTATATAATAAAATTGTTATAGGCTCGTAGTGTCTAAAATTTAAAGCTAAAATAAAACATCTACTTATAGACTCTAGACTAGAAATTAAAGAGCAACACAGATGTGTGTGATGAAAGCGTTCGTTACGTCTAGACAGGGTTAGTTTTACTCTAAAAAATTTGTTAAGTGGCTAATATTATTGTTGATTTAAATGGTTTGAGCTTTGATACGTTGGTTATGGTGTTAGTATATTGAATGGATTGGATTGGATTATTTAGGCCTATTTTTTAAGTCATTTGAGCCATTGTATGATGTGTACAAAACATTAAATAGTTCTCTTCTTATCAATTCTATAAAACAGCTGATTAAATCAGCTTCAAAAACCATTGCAATTCACATTGAACGATAACATTCAAGGTTGGTCTTTATGGGATCACGTAATAGCCTATCTGAACTTAATCAGAAACACCACACTGCATACCGTTTCTTTTTTTGGAATTCTATATATTAAAGGCATTTTGGCACAGAAATCATGGCGTAAATTGCATATACAAAGTAATCTACTGTATTAATTTATAAAGTAATACTAAAATCGTAATCGTTTGGTGTCCACGCTAAGAATAAAGAATTTCACAGCTGTTCTGTAGAAAAACTTGTGGTCTATTAAAGGTCCTATCTATTATATTAAAAAACATTTTTTTAAATATAGGGGAATGTTTGCGTAGCGAAAATTGGGGCAGTGCACCAAGTCCAGTCCACAAAGTCAATTGGATTTATATATCGATTACACAATAAGGATGCCAGTAGCTCAGTAGCTCCAGTAACTCAGTTGATGAAGCCATTAATAAGCTAGTGACGAAGGCACAAGGAGCAATAGAGTACAAGAAAATGCTTGGAAAAATCTTAAACTGAAGTTCACTTTAGTGCATCCTTTAAAAAAAAAAAAAAAATTTAAATGATTTTATAGTTCTCCAAACCCATGCTTCTCGAAACCCACAAATCTTAAAAAACATATTTAGAGATGCTTGAAAAGCGTTCATAAATATATTAGATACACCCTATATTAAATATTTTTAAATTTGTTTTTTTTTGTCAAAACCGCGCAAAGCGCAAAGTTCATTTCAAATTTACACGATATGTGGTTTCGAGAAACGTGGGTTTAGATAAAAGTGGGGTTTAGAGGGTGGAGGCACTTCTTCAGTAATCACGTGAACTAATTTGAATTTTAGATAAATAGGTTGGAAGGATGGGATTTGCAAAATGTATCATTTTCTCTTCAATCTTGCCCTTTTAAACAAATCATATTCTGCTAGGAAGGAATTGAGCCCCAGACGAAAACGAGTGAATCACCAATAATTTGTGTTTGTTCAAATGAAGAGATTTAACAGGAAATCCGAAGTATGACCAAAAAAGTGATCTCTGGTCTTTTTTGGTCTTCCTTCGGAAGACTACAAGTCAACTATTATAAGACAGAGACAATTCTTATCGATTCCAATACACCTGTTTTTCAGGAACACATCGATTCGATAATTCAGCTAATATGAAAACATGTGTATGACTGGCAATGGCGAGAATTTCATTTTGTAGCTTCTAGTTTGCAGGCCGAAATAGCGAAAACAAGTCACACATACACACAACATAGCTGTCTTTACCGGTTAATTACCTGCATCGATTGCCGTATAAGTAGCTCTCGTTGTTGCTGCAGGTACTCCTTTTCGCGAAGCAACACCACCTCGTCCGGACCAGCCACCGCTGTTGTCGATCCAAATTGCTTTGCATTTGTGATGACCGTATTGCTGAGCACCGTGCGTGGTGGTTGTTTCTTATCGGTCAGATCGATAACCTCACCAGTACTGTCGTTCTCTTCTAGAACCACACGTGGATCGCCACGATTAGCGGCTCCGCTTCGTGTGAGAACCGTCTGACGGATTTTCTGCGTGAGCAATTGGTGTTGCTGTTCGTAAGCTTGTCGCTCTGCATCACTGTTCTCGTAGTGTGTCTGTCCGATGTTTATGCCAGATGCACCGGTGAGCATGGGATGACCGAGTGGTAATGGTGCCGATTGGGTACGACCGAGCGGACGATGGCCCAGCTTGTTGAGTCTGGCGTGTGCCACTTGTGTGTCCGTGATCGCTTGAACGTAAATTGGCATTTGGTGGATTCCCAGTTGGGCCAAGTGCATCGCCGTGGCGTGAGCGTGTGCATGTGGCGGGATGTCTGAGTGTTCCATTGTTGGCAAATTCGCATAGTATGCAGCTGCCGCAGCAGCTGATGAGGACATTGGTGGTGAGCTAACCATAGTCTGTGAGGGTGTTCGTATCGTGGACAGCATTGGCTTCAAGATAGAGATAATTTTTATAAAATTATATTATTGTACAAAGATTGATTCTTACGTAATTCGTCGTGGAGTGTGCGTTGGTCAGGTGCGGTCGACCCAGAGAGATGTTCGGCATGGACGGAGACGTGTACAGAGATAGGTCGTTAATACTTTCTCGGCCTTCCTGATAGTTTGGATCTTCGTTTTCTTCCTGTATTGGCGCACTGGTCGGTGATCCACGGCTGCCTGACATTGTCGGTGGTGAATTGGGTCCCGAGTCCGGAGTACTGCCACAATCTAATATTGATAAAATGTATATTAAAAAAACTCATTCGAAAATAAACTGTCGCTTCTCATGCGTATATTTATATTCGCAAGGTTGTGTTAAAAGTTACTGCTGGAAAACTATGCTCTTTAAATTAATTTAATATAATTGAAAAAAGAACACAATTGAAAAACACAAAAACACATGCTTTCAAAATGTGGTTAAAAGTTAGTATAGAAATAAAACGATACACTTCTACCACAAACCTCGCGAGCTCATCACTAGTAGGTGTATGTGTGTGTGTGTGTGCTGGTGTGGATGGATTTACTTACTTGTGCCATTTAGAGAGTTCTGGTGTTTCTGCATCCGTCTGTGAGCTGCCTGCAGTAGCCGTTCTTGGCGTCGCACAGCACCCGGTCCGATACGAGCCTTCCGCTCAATAACACTCTGTTTCAACCGAATCTTCATCATGTTCGGCTCAGAAGCTGCAAGATGCCGCAAAAGAAACAACAACACCGTTTTAGGGGGAACGTTAACATTTTTTTTTTCTAATCTGAGTTTTTGTGTGTAAGGGGTGGAACAACTATTTGGCTAGCCATATATATATTTATACTATTATGGTTAATTGATTGATTAGGAACACACAGTTTTTGTTTTTTTTGTTGTAGTTTTGTTTTTTTTTGCACAAACGCACATGCGCGCCACACTCGAAATGGAACAAAGACACATACCTGTTTTTCGAAGCGGAAAATCCGAGTCATACTTCGAGATAGCAGGTTGAGGTATTTTGTACGGATGAGAGCTTGAGACGGCGCCGACCGGCAGCGATTCGCCCGATGAGCTTTTCACGACGCCCCTAAAACAACAAAAGCAACATATTTATAAGCAAAGCTCTTGCCTATCTAAATCCTTTTTTTTTCAATTACCAATTTCTATACGGCGATGTCGTGCTCATGCCATTGCTGGCATTATGTTTCTTGTTTATCAAGAAATTCTGCCAAAAAAAATTAAATCATTAAAGTGAGTCCACGGACAAACTAAAAGGTAGGTGTATTTAAGGAGCAGAGATACTTACGGCTAATTTCTGCTTTACTTCCGAGCTGGCATTTGCACTTGAGTTCTCTTTTCGGCGCGACGTCTCTCGGTCGCGCCGGTCTCGACTCTGCTGATCGTCCGCATACCGCTGTTCTCGCATATCCTGGAATACGGATTTTGAAATCGGGACGTACTAAATTAAACAGATAGAATATTGGTTTACTTATAAATTATATACGTTTGACATATTTAAATTCGCCTGTAAGCTCTTTATACACATTTTCTCAGTTTCTCCTAAAACCAAATAAATTGTTTTTTTGAAATCCAACGAATTGCGCAAGCTTTTGGGGCATGCATAAGAGACGATCACTCACTTTGTATTTGTGCTCCAGCTGCATTTGATGCTGCAGTTCGAGTTGTTTGTTCTTCTCTTGAAACGTGTGCCACAACATTTGCTTCTGTAGTTCCTGTTCTTTTTTGAGCTGCAATAACAACAAACAAACAAAAAACAAGGATTAATTTAAATTGTATTTTCAAAGCGTGTATAAAATTATAATTCAGGGGAAATACCAAACGGTGTGATCGCGTCATTGGAAAAAACAGCTCATCGCAGTGAAAACAAAACGATTTTCTATATCATTTCGTACGACCGTTTCCGGTATATATATATATATATATATTGTGGATATTCCCACGAAAATATACACTGTTATTATGCATAATACAGGCCAGCGCGTAATACATCGCCGACATCGAAATTCTATTTATAAATATTAATAAAAATAACTTAACCCGTCGGTTTTTATATATATATATATTGTGAGATCTAGATAGCAAGTGTATGTGTATATGTAGATCTATAACTATAACAGTGTGGTGTCGATAGACAAGCATAAATTTGAAGATAGTTTGTATATTCACAAATCGCGATCTCATTTTGTAAGAACATCAAAATATGATCCTAGTAAAATTTGATATATTTGAGATTTTATAAGCTTTTATCGCTTTAGACTTTGTAGATTCTAAATTGTTCTTCGGCAGACTGACCGAATAGTTTAAATTTTCTTTCATTAAATATGTGATATATATCGAAATCAAAAAAATATTAATTGGTTATATCAGTCAGAAATTTGTTTTTTTATGGTTTTAGGATATTTTGATTAAAATGTACTATAACTACACTTGATTGAAATACTCAAATAAAAGTATACTTTAATTATGGAAAACTGTGTTAATTTTTAAATAATGGACTATTAATTGTTTCATAATAAAACTAATAAATTACAAGTAAGGTGGGAAGTTGTATAAGTTTTCTGACACGCTGTTGCAAAAATGTTTAACCAAATAAAAAAATAACTATAACTAAGAGACAATTTAATCGATTCACTTGTTTTTTTTTTCGAAACATACCACGATGTGATGTGTTTGAGGTGGATCAGATAACTGGAAGTGGGTTAAAAAGGTACCGAAAAATCTATCGACGGTAGTATTCGATACCTTACCAACAAAACAACGTAACCAACAAAATGTAAATTTTTAATAAAACGGAAAAACGTCTGTCAAACAAATGACTAAGCACATTTATAATTTTATCAAAACTGTAAGAAAAAATTAAATTAAATGAAAAAGTAAAATTAATTGGTTACGATGTTTTGCCTGGAAGGTATCGAATACCAAGAGAAGTTAAAAAAGATTTTAAAAAGATTTTAAAAAACAATAAGCATATTTTAAAAAAGTAAAAATGAGACTTGTCACGGGACAAATCAAAGATAAGTGGGAATACAAACCAATATATTTTATTTCATAATTATTATTTTCATAAGGCATCCAATTTAGCTTACTCCATATAATTCAATATTGTCCACCAAATAATTGAAAATTCTCCACCAAATAAAATA
>JAAAKO020025741.1:0-14170 GCA_010015015.2 Bolitophila cinerea
AATTATACCATATGTATTTTTAACATTTAGTTATTCTATTTTTACAAAATATATTAAAATTAAAATTGTCCACAAAGTAATTAAAAATGTACCACAAAAAATTTAATGTTTTATTAAATCAAAAATGTGCTCCTAATTATATAAAAATGTGCATTTACCAAGTGCATTAAAATTCGATTATTATCATGTTTGAAAATAAACAATTTAAACATTTTGCACAATAGAGTATAAAAATATCCAAAAATAGAGTCATCTTTGAAAAAAAAACTAAAGCCAGGGGAAAGGTATTGCGATTTTTTTTTCATTTTTCATGGACATATAGAGGATTATAGTTTTACTCAAAACTATAATTGGGGGTCATATAGTATCATGCCTTGGGTCAGCAAATTTACAAAGTCGAAAAAATTGGAAGCAAATAGCTCTAAAAGATTTTGGAAGTAAAAATCGAGAGAACCCTCTTTGTGCCTAATAGAATTAAGTGTTCTCTAACTATAAAAAATATGTTCACCTGGTTGTTACCAATCACCTTGGCTACATGTTTTATTTTTTGGCATGGGTAGGTATTTATATACCCAGTTTGCTGTTATTCGGCGCAGTGTCACAATTTCTAGCGATACATATTTTAAACCAAAATTTAGCAATACTGACGCAACAGAATTTCTGAAATAGAAAATTTCAACAATTAAGAAATTCTAACTCGACCAAAATCTTATTTGCCTCCATTTCAATTTAAATTCAGAAATTCTGTCGCGACCACGAAGTAAATAGTATGGAGGCGGCGTTGATATCCAATTCATACAAATTTACATATAAAAAGTATCAGAGGCAAATCGATGTAAACTGTTCATAATGTGACAGATTCAATTTGTTTATGTTTTTTGTGAAAAAAACACAGATTTTTGTGTTCAGTTTTTACCATTAAATATTAAGTGTGCATAATATTTAGAATGGTGGGGTGTACAGTTTTTACCTGGTTAATCTATATCCGCAGAATAAATCAAGTTAAATCGTTTCTTTAGTGAATAAAATCAATTTGTAATTTATGGTTTCATAACCTTAAATTAGACATGAACATTGAAAAAACATAGGCGTACGGTTGATACTGTGTAGGTTTTTTATAAAACTTATTCTTTTTTTCTTATGTATATTTGCATTTCAAAATTGTTAGAGTCGCATCTTATGGTCTGCAAATAAGTACAGATAACTGAATGAATCTGGACTTAGAAATATATGTATACGTTGAAAACTCCATCAAAGGGATAGTCGAGGGGATAGTACATCACATGATTTTTATTTTTTTGGATTTATATACATTTTCATGGATTTTTATTAAAATATTGGGTTTTTGTGTTTTACTTTTACTATTTACTCCGTGGTCGCGACATATTTTCCTGTTTGTGATTTGCAGAAATTGCGTCGCGCCATTGTGTTTGATTTAAAAAAATATATATAATAAAAAAAAAACAAGTACAACAATAGTATCGAAATACAAGCAAAACTCACAAAAACTAATAGAATTTTTTCATTGTTAATATAGTTTTTGCCAGTCTTTCAACATAAGACAAGCAATAGGTTATTTGGAAATGGTATTCTAATAGCGCGCGCTTTATTTTATTTTATTAAAACAACAAATTCGTTGGTACAAAATGTAATGTTCAAAAACTATTTTGTTGAGAAATTCTGATAGACACAGATATTATTTTCTATTTGCCCCAATTTCATTTTGAATTCAGAAATTCTGTCGCGACACAATTCCTTAAAATCACAAACATTATGTCGCGTCAGAATTTCTTAACATTTTTAGACATTTCATTTTTTGTATGACAAAAAAAAATGTGTAGCTAGAAATTGTGACGCGTACGCGCGCCCCTAATGCGTGAATTGAAGTATACGAAATTCCATGTTGTGGTCTACGTTGTGCTCAGTGCAAGTTTTAAAATATTAAAATATTTAATTCTTGTACATAAAACTGAACAGACTTTGTCGCTGAGATGTATGTCCTTCGACAGCCTTTGAGAGATACTAAATTTGAAAGGACCACGTATATCTGCTGCTGCAAATTTTCCCTTTTAGCTATTGTCCACCCTCGTCAATGTATTCAATTAGATAGAAACATATTTATTCGGTGGACAGCAAAAATACCATCAATATGTTTGTCATGAAGTTTGATTTTATGTTTTTGAATATAGATTGTCATTGACAATGTACTCTTTTTATTTTCTTTAGAGTGAAGTTGCTACTACTTATTTTGTGCTTAGTTTTTAAACACAACGTAGACCGCGGGTGTGGGTCGAGTTCTTGAAACTCGTACTTGTGTGAATGTTGAAAGTCAAAGTAGACTGCGGGGCCAGTGTCGCCGGGGTGAAATACCCATCACCTATTATAACAAGGCTAGTAAGACTAGCTTGGATAATTGGACCCGTTTTCCACTAAACATAGAGAATCTATATAAAGGAGCTTAAAGGACGGCAGCACACGCATCTTGGGTGAATTTCTGTCAGGAAATTAAGGTGTTCAACCAGCCTCGAGGCTATTCCGGACCCTCTCATGGATTACAGATGTTACAAATGTATCCTCAAGGCTCCCGCATGGTTTTAAAATAGAAGTACAAGTTAGCTTACTAGACACTTCCCTGAGTGCTAGCACCAGGAAGAACCCACAACGACGACAATCCCTTTCATCGCCGCCGCTGGTGGTTCTTACGGAGACTGGTAAGTGTCATCTTCCGTCATTACCGAAGATAGAATCAAATGGACGGTAAATACGTTGGCACCGACATATAGCCTGAAGAGAACGAGATTGACTCTGCTGTTTTGCAGAACAGATGGAGGAATGTTTGCGTATTTCCAAATGGTGCAAAGGACTAGGTAACTATTGTCAATGTCGGAAGGCTTTCGGTGTTTTTGGAATGAAGTAAAATAAAGTAATGCAGTTATTTTTTAATGAAATCATTGAAAGTGCATCTTACTTTAATATTTTTTGTTTTCAATTTTATATAAAAAAGTTTCATACAAACTTAAATTGGTGTTGGGGAGGTCCACCTAAAAACTACTAGAAATAGATAAGGGAGAAAATGTGATACCTTCGGTCTATCGGATTTTGACTAAAGCGCATTTTTTAGGCTTTTGGCCAATCGTAGTACATTCATAATTAAATGTAAACAATTTATAGGTATTTTATTAAATTTATTCTTTATTCTTTCGGTAAACCATAGGAGCTGTCTACTGGTTCTACCTAGCCAAAACACATGCAACAAGTAAAAAACAAGCAAAAAACAAGCAAAAAACAAAAAATAAACAAGCTAAAAAATATTTAGAAAAACATACAAAAAACTCAGCCGATCTTAGAGGTCCTCATTAAAGGGTCACGCCTTTATTTGGAACAATAACACCCTTAGGCCATAATTTTGGATTTAGTCAGACTACGTCATTTCGTGGTTTCGATTTGAAAGAAGGTTTATAGTAGTTATCCCCCGAGAGACTATATCAGATTCGCGGTACAATCCCTCCACTGTGGTACTCTGACGGTTTTCTCACAGAGTGATGTTCTGTCTCTGGAATTAACTATTCATTCTCTCCGATCTCTTGTTTTCCACCAACAGTTTGTTTTATCCTCATTGATTCTGCACGAGGGCAAAGAAGAAGCGCTTATCTAAATTTGTTCATATATAGTCAAGCCGCCCTGAAATCGCTGAGCGCCTATAGATTCACTTCTAGACTAGTGCTTTGCTGTTGGCAGGCGTTACAAGAACTATCTCTCTAAGGTCTCATGTAAGCCTGGTTTTGGTTAATACTCACTCAGAAAACCGAGGCAACAAACAGGCAAACCTTATAGCCAGAACTGGTAGTGAAGTGCGCTTCACTGCAGAAGAGAACCGGTCATCGCTGTAATCAGAACACTGGGTCTCCAAAAACGAGTTGTGAGAGTAACTAAATTGGCGCTCTAAACTTGTGGCTAACAATAAAAGATTACAAAATAAATAAAATGTTACAAAAAAAAAAAAACAATATTATTGTCTCTTTGAGACGGTCGCCCTTTCTATCATCAGTACTTTATACTCTAAACGTCTAAACCTTTGGCTGACAAAAAATGTAACAAAAATTAAATTGAACAAAAAAAAAAACAATATTGTTCCAGAAAAAACATATTTTTCTACAAAAAAAAACAAAGGTTGCACGGTTGCACCTATGAAGACGGTAACGTTGTTTCGTCTTGAAAAATATGCGGTAAAGTGCTTTAAACTCGACTGGCCCATTTATTTTTTGCATTTTTTAAAACAAATTTTTGTTTGGTCAGAAAGTTACCCAACAAACAATAGCACGATATCGAAGCCCTAAATAGAGCTTTTAATAGCATTATGCATATTTTGAAGCACTATATAGGAATAAATATAAACTTAAAATATTTAACATGTTATTGTGCCGATTGTAGCACTAAATTGAGCTTCTAACCGAAGAAAAGGAAAACGTGCTAGTAAAATTTTGTGATGGTTCTTGTTAGATGCAATGACTACGCACTGCAACATAAAACAGATTTATAATATATAATATATAACACTGTGCATTTATAAAACTGTAATAATAATACAAATTAAGTAGCAGGCGATATACTTTTGTCAGAGGTATATATATATATCGCGATATCGCTCAGGTGCTTTCTCTTTGCTTCCAAGTCGTCTTTTGATATAGACGTGTCACATAAAATATATATCAAATCCTACAGTTCTGATATTTTGAAAAAAGGACAATATAATTATAATTTAAAGCACGTTTTCAGTATATACATTTTTTATATAGTGCTAAATCTTTCATATTTGAATAAGAAAAAAATCATCAAACAAAAGTATATAATGCTAATTATAAGCACATTTTTGATTTTTAAAAGAGATTTAAAAAATATATCAAATGCTTGCATATAAACTATATAAATCTTAAATAATAAAAATTGGTAAAAACGAATCATTTGAAGAAGAATTGGAAGGCAAGCTAAATTCTCCGGAAAAATTATAGATAAATCACAATTTATTTAGTGGTAGTTGTTATTTTAAATTACAATAAACCTTCATCTATAATTAAAACAAACTGAATATTTCAGTTAGAAATTTAAAAGTAACACAAAAAGATATCTTTAGTTTTTGTAATGTGTTTTCGTCGGAAAATGGAAATGTTGTTAGAGTACTTGACTTCTGATCGTGGGTTCAAACCCCATCCTAGCACATTATATTTTTGGCATCACATAAAAATGAAATTTGTAGAATATCGAATTGCACAGCAAAAAATGCAAATATTTTAAAATATGAAATTTTCTAAATAAAATATTTCAAATAATAAAAAAAATATTCGGATGTGGTCCAGATATGAAATTAATCAACTCTAAAAAACTAAGTTTTTCATATAAATTCTCTGCTCCTAATGAGAGGTAGGGAAAAATTTAATAGAATGCTTTTTCATCGGCAACAAGTCCATGGGTCAAGTTTCAGCTCGATTGGATGCCAGAAAGTTGGTTAATGAGGCAAGATCACAGACACGAAACTTATATAGAGAATTTAAAAACGACGAGGACGTATTTATACACAAAAACACCGTATATAATAAGCCTTTGGACATGTTGCCTTTTCTTTCTATGATTCGTGGGGAGCGTTCTGAATTATTTATTGTAAGATCAGATGTGCCTCAGGCAGCCATTTAGGTCCACTTTTTTATTTTGAATTTAAAAATGGAAAATTTTATTGTGAAATTGATTTGTATTCTCACTGACATTTCCTATATATTACGGTGATAAATTTTACTTTTAGACAATAACGCTCGCATTCTAATAATAAAGAGATAACTAATTAAATAAAATATTTTCTTAATCATCCGTTTAATTAATTTGGTTCATCCAAGAAATGAAGTTATATGACATTATATAGCGAGCAAGCGACACTTTCAAATTTAAACGATGCTTCCACCAAAATGTGTTGATTTGTCCTCAAATTTGACTCCAATGCCTCAGCAAAACTATTTGCATATCTTAGATATTTATAATTAAATGGAAAGTATTTAAAGATATTTTATTAAAAAAAATATATTATACGTAGATTTGACCTGTGTCCAAAAAGTTTTAGCGCACGTGTTAATAATATTGACATTGCTTGCGAACTTAGTATAATATACGTATACGTATATATTTCAACGTGTATTTGTCCTTTGTAAACATATAGTTTATCACCTCGCCATTGTACAATGTACACAACTAGCGTGTAGGAAAAATTTACTCAATACAACACATATGTATATATAATATAATATATGTGTACACAACACGTACATCGAACAGGTACATGTCATATATACAATACTTACGAGTACACATATTATACACGTATACGCATATTTGCATATAAACCAAAGGACATATATGAATTATTTATATTATCGCTGTGTGTGTGTGCTAGCTTTTTAAATGAAAACATATTTTTTTCTGATGTGCATTTAATATTTTCCCGCTTGTGTTTGCTATGATATAAAAAAATCACAAATTACCACACAACATATAATTATGGGGCTAAAGAGCGGCATTATGCCATCGGTCAACAAATCACAAAAATATATAAATATTATTTAAAAAAATAACGCATAGAAGACAGGCGCCCGCCCGCCGCCGCATATGTCTACCCGGAACGATGCTTTGGAACCCTCCACATATTCTATATTCATATATATTATAAATATGTGTGCAGCCTTGCACTATTTACTCGTCCCCGCGTTAGCAAGTGCCTAATTGACCGGCACTTCCGCACGTGCGTGTATTTTATGTGAGTATATAGGTGCGTGCAGACATTTTAGGGATGCGCGTGTGGCTATATTCTTATTGTGTATTCCTGACACAGGGTCGCGTGAGGTCGTGTCTCTTCAAAATTGAGTAATAATTCGAAAGGCCATGAGAAATTGCAGGTGCTAACATTTTTTACGGTATACAACATATAATATTCCAACATAAAATAGGGGACAAAACTGGAAGAACGCTAATTTGTATATAATTGCATGTGTGTGCATCGTTTTATCTATTATGGTTTATTGTTTTTTACTCGATTTTGAATATAAATTGATTATAGGGTTGTTATTGTTATATTATTTGGGTATGGTACAAAAAGATCTAAACAGGTGCCACGTTTTTGGAATGTGTCACATACGCTACAAACAATTAATTTTAAAATTCCAGTAGTATGTATATATAATATATCTTGTAATTAAATACAATTCCCTCGATCCACATTAAACAAAAGTGAATTTATCCTAATATAGTCTATATATAGTATATATATATAGTTTATTTTCAACGAGTGGCAAACATATATAGAAATGAACCGATTTCATATTGGAGACGAACATATTTATTTTTAATTCAGGGCAACCAAAATAAGCACTAAAATCCCTGATTTAACTCTTTAAATACTAAAACATATCCTATATCATATATATTTCATACATATTTTGAATAAATAATGATTTGATTGAAATGTATCACATGTAAATCTACGATCAGACTGATGGATAAACACTAAACAGGCAGTTTTGGTCTGTCTGTAGGCATTTCTTCGTCTGCCGTCAGACGGAGAAATCAGTGATTTTTGAAGGAGAAAATCTACATTTTAGCAACCGTCACAATACAGACGGAGAACCGTACAGTTTTTATGTGATATTTATTTGAATTTAATTTTGTAAAAAAACTTTAAAAAAACAAAAAAAAATTGAAGTGGGAATTTCTAATAATTTATCCATGGATATTAGGGAAAAATAATTGGGAAGTCTGAAGTTAGGATTACACAGACGGATAAACAGACGGTTTCTTCGTCGATGGAGTTCATAATTTTTCTATGCTATATCGTAAAATATTTGGTGAGGTAAATTAATATCAAGTGACTTAATCTCAAGGCGATAGTGCATTATCGTCACCGTGTGTTTTGTGTTTTTTTTTTTGTTTTTCAATATGAGACTTATAATCAGGAAATGGAGATTTATTCTAACGCAAAATCCTGAGAATAAGTCACAGTCGGTCTGAGCCTAATGCCACTAAAAATCGTGAGAGTAATGCACATTCGGACTTTGACTTATTGTCAAGATATTACGTGACGTTTAGTCTCTTGAGAATAAGTCTCAGTCAGACTGACGATTTTTCCTGGCGTTAATTCACATGAGAATAAGTCACTGTCTGCCTGTACATTACTCTCACGATTTTTCCTGTCGTTAAATCAAGTCAGTTGTGACTTATAGTCACGTTTTTTTCGTGACGTTAAGTATTTTGAGAATAATGCACAGCGCTAATAGAAGTGATCACCTAACTTTTTTAAGTTTTTTTTTTAACACATTACGAATCCCGGCATTTTGAATTTGTAAATCGCAACACTGGGATTTAAAAAAGACTTTTCGATCCATAAATTAAAAAAAAGTTTTTTTTTATTTATTTATAAAATAGCATAAAAATAGTTTTTAAAGTATAGATTATAAAATTTAAATTATTCGTTTATCTGAAAAGAATATCGTAAATTACTCAAATTGGTTACACTGGCATTGCTTAGACCGCTTCTTAAGAATTAATATCTATTCTCAATTTTAGCCCTCAGTTTATATGTAAAAACAGAATCTTTTATAATTCGACAAAAATCAGATAACATTTTCTTTATACATTATTTGGAGACTTTGGAATGATTGTAAAAGGCGGGGTTTTACAACATTCCAAAGTCTCCAAATAATTCCTTTCACGTCTTTCTGTGGACGTACAAATTAAATTGAATGATTACTTTTTTCGAAATCGTGGGAAAACCTTTTTATTTTAATTTTCTTACTTTGCTAGAAATAACCGATGAGCAATTTGATTCAAACTTTTAATCTATTTTATGTATACTGTAAATGTAGAGCTTTGGTTGAGCCACCCGAGATTTTCAATATTTTGTTGCATTCTCTAATTTTGCCTTTGCTCTCCCGCTGTTCTATAATTTTCACTCTTTTCAAAACTTATGACTCTGTTCAATTGATGGCCTGAGATACCTTTTCCGCGAATCTTAGTAACCGCATATGCATTTTTTAAATTTCATATAAATTAAAAAAAAAAACAAAATCCCAGGATTTTTATTTTACAATCTCGGGATTTCGAAAATCCTAAAGAGAGCGGATTCGGGATCCTGTGGATCCTACACCACAGCTATCCTTAAATGGTATCGGGAAACTTTCAAATTATTTTTACTGAGTAGCCACAAATATATTATTAGAAAAGCCTACCTCAACTTATTTTGTTTAGTAAAATCATTATTTAACAGGGTGGTTTTCTCTTTCCATATGGTCCATAGCTATCCCCAAATGGATTCAAGCGACTTTTATATTAATTTTACTGAATAGCTACAAATAAGTTATTTTACAGGTAGTTTTTCCTATCATATGCGTTATAGCTACCCCCAAATTGAATTCGGGAGACTTTCTGATTTTTTTACTGAATAACCATTAATAAATAATTAAAAATGCCTCCTCAATTTTACACGATGGTTTTTTTCTTTGCATATGGTCTACAGCTATCCCCAAATGAAGTCTGGAGACTTTTAAATTATTTTTAATGAAAAACCTTTTATTAGAAATGCCCACCTTAACTTTAATTGTTTGATCAAAAAGTGTAAAATAATAAATAATTTCGAAATTAATTTAATTGCTAGCCATTGATACATTATTAGAAATTCCCACCTTAACTTTTTTGGTTTGGTAAAAAGTTCAATTTAAAAAAAAATCAAATTAATAACATATATAAATACCATACGGTTCTCCGTCTGTAATGACAGTTCAACAATCTCACGGTTTCTCCGTCGCCTTCAGTTTTCAAAGTGATCACAATATATCGGATAAACCGACTTCTCTGTCTGGTTATTTTTACTCCTTCGGTGTTTCTCCGTATGCCGATCACACTACAGACAGATAAAACCGCTCGATTTGACGAAGAAACAGTCTGTTTAACCGTCAGTCTGATCGTACCTTTACGAAGTCTTTTATGTTAGCAGTGGACCATTTAAAAAAACGTTCTTAAAAATAAACTGTTTGACCAAACAATAAAGATGAGGTGAGAATTTATAATAATACTATCTATGGTTTTTCTGTAAAAATTGAAAGTCTCCCGAATTCATTTGGGGATAGCTGTGGAGCATATGCAAAGAAAAAACACCATGTAAAATAACCTCTCTCATACTCACGGCTTGTATTCTATACATACATATTGTACTGAACATAATATATTATAACTACTATAAAATAAGAACATATTTCTACATATATTTGTAGCTCATATCTATGAATTAATGAATTTTATTAAAAAAAGTTATATTTTTATGGCAAATCGTATTTCCATTAAACTTAGTTCATAGTTTCTGGACACCCTTTACCGAATATTGGGACACCCTGTAAGATAATTTTCTGTGTAAAACAATAAAGTTCAAGCAGCCATTCCTATTTTTTTTTTAATTACTATTTACTAAAATAATTCTGATGTCATTATAAGCCATTTAAGATAGCTATAAACAAATTTGTATAAATAAGTTTTTGCTCCAAAAAAACAGGTGCAATTAAATTTGAAAAAAGTTTTTTTTCTTTTACACTAAGCTGGGTTTATAAATTTAAATTCTCTAGAGTGTAAGTGCTAAATACATACGGACGGACAGAAAACGCGGGATTATAAGTCTTCTCAATATCTATTTATTTTTCCTTTTGTAATAATCTTACGTTTTTGTTGATATTTTCCTATATTTTTGATTATAATTATATATATATATTTATAAATAATTGTAAAAACAAATATACTTACACGCTAAAGGCTAAAATAAATCTAATTAAAAAAATGTCTTTTAAGGAACAAAATTATAGGTATATGCTAAATATAGATATAAATGGGCGCACTCTCACAAATTTAATAAACCAAAAAATAGATAATCTGACGCCAAAGAAATTCTAAAATCTAAGATTTTCAACAATTAAGAAATTGTCTTTTGGTAAGTTTTCCCGAAGTAGTGTCGTACCAAAATTTCTACAGCATTAATAATTTAGTTTAAATTTAATACATAAATAAGGTTTGTTTGAGATTTCTTTATTTTTAAACAATCGATGTTAATACTACTAATATTTTGATTTAACTCAAATCTAATTATTTTTTTAAATTCGTGTTTATGGTGAAAGCTCTAATTTAAACAATAATTTCATTTAAATTAAAACAAGAAGAACAATAAATAGGACTTACAGCATGCCACGGCTGTGGCACATCATTTCATTGGAATACGAGTTAGGGCCGTTTTATTCACGAGGTTCTAAAAATGCTTAGAGTGGCTTTAAACCAGTTTAGAGTTAGCCGACATTAAAAATGTGGCTTTATTGAATCGATTTAGAGGGGGGCATGAAATAGACCCCAATACATGTTCAGCACACAACAATAAGCATGTGCTCTTTTTTACAAAAACACAAAGCGAAGAAGAGCTATTTTTATACATTTTAGCAAGGTATAGTTTGCCTGTCACCGATTTAGAGCCGAGGCACGCACTTATAGTCGAAGCTCTAACTTAACAACGCTTTAAATATATTCCTGTAAAATTTACTAAAATCGCAGCAATCTGACAGCGATTTGACAATAAGTTAGAGCCAGCATATTTTTTTTGTGTGTTTACATTCAAAACTAACACTAACAACTAACACGGGGCTGTTATCCACTTGGCAAAAACATGTATGTAATAATCTCCACAGCTGTCCTAAACCGGCTTTGATATTACCATCTGAATGCATGTGCAACATTGTATAGGAGCTGTCGCGATTGCGTCCTTCATGCACAAATGCACGTTTAACAAATTCAACATAGGATTTTCGTCATCAATCCAAAATTAAAATACACATACACAATAGCAGACGAATTTCGTTGATACATCGATACATACAAATAGTTGCAATTATCCCACAACTTCATATTTTCATGGTTATAACAAATCTTCACAAACTTAAGCATTAAATTAATAAATAGACCACTTCAAACAAAATAAATAAAATAAAAACGATATACCAAACCAAAAAAAACTCTGCTCTAGACTACTAGGGCCGAGATCTCCACCCTGATCTAAGTTTAGACACCGGTGTATATACTATGTATTTCTTCACCTTTTTCTTGATCTCTCGACACCGGAATGGCATTCTAAACTTTGCTTGTCTAAAGTTAGTAAGCTGTCTTGTTAAAAGGTTCTTCTAACGGTTTTAGACAGAGGTTGTTTACATATTTTGATTTCTTGACAAGCGTATGGGCGGATTATTTATTTTCAATGCGTCAGTTTTTCTCTTTAAAAATAGAAGTTTTCGCGAAATTGGCGGAAATCGATTTTGTTATTGCGAATTGGTTCATGGAGCCCACTGCGACAACAATGGCGACAATAACCACAATGGGCGCAACCATCACATGTGACCTTTTTATATAAATTATTAATTTAGAAATTAAATATAAATAATTTCTCCACATTTGGTGATCCCGACCACGAATTATGTATAAAACAATTCGTGAGTTTACATAATTACAGTTTATGCAATAGTGTTTTCAGTGCAATATTAAAACAGGACACGGTATATCAAAATGAACGATCAACAAGGAGACGGAGTAGAGCAACCGGCCGACAATAGTGTTACTGTTCAAAAGTTCAGCATACAAATTCCACCATTCTGGAACGATTGCCCAGAGATCTGGTTTGCGCAGGTCGAGGCACAATTTTCTGTTTCCAATGTCCGATCAGACAGTCAGAAGTTCTACACAGTCGTTGGCTCGATTGAGAGCAAAGTTTTACGGCAAATCTCTGATGCGGTGCCTACTCCACCAGCCCAAAACGAATATGAAAATCTTAAGCGGCTTCTCATGGAACGTTATTCTGAATCAGCACAGACGAAGTTACAGAAACTTCTCTCAGAGTTGTCTCTGGGGCGATCAAAAGCCGTCACAATTGCTTGCGGTGATGCGTCGCCTCGGCAGCACCACCGTCACTGACAAGTTTATGCGTACGCTATGGCTGAAAACATTACCACAACAAGTACGGGCTATTTTGAAGACGACTAAAGGCGATTTGTCGCAACAAGCTATGGTGAGTCTGCGCTTGAAAAGCAAATTATACAGTTAACGCGCGCTGTAGAACACCTCACACACCAATCACGATCAGAAACCGCCTTTTTAGCAAACAATTGCCGCAACCGCTCACGCTCACGCTCATGCCCGCAGAACTCACAAATGTTACGCAGCCGTGATTCTTCACCATCAAACTCCACTGGTCCTTTATGCTGGTATCACCGCACGTTTGTTAAAAAATCAACTAGATGCAACGAGCCATGTGTTTTCACAAAGTCAAAAAACTAGGTGTCGTGTCGGCAGAGATTACAAAACATCACTCATCACTCATCGACACGTTTAGCACAATACGTGCAACAAATTTCTTGTCAACACCGGAGCAGAGGTCTCCGTGATTCCCCCAACAACACACGACAGGCGAAAACAACTCAAAGATTCAATTCATTTCTACGCAGCAAATGGATCACGCATATTCACTTTCAGCGAACGGCGACTTGCGCTCAACCTTGGTCTCCGGCGCACATTCGAGTGGTCGTTCATAATCGCCGACGTCCAGCAGCCGATTTAAGGTGCCGATTTTTTGAAGCAACATAATCTTCTCGTTCGTTGACGTGAAGCACAATCGACTCATCAACCAGCTTACCAACATTGGCTATACATGCTCGATTTCAAAGGTTAGTGCAATGCAAGTCGTATAATGCAGTCGATCAGTTCCAGAAGATACTTGTCGAATTCGTCGATATCACCAACCCCAATAATCAACTTGGCTCCGCCAAAAATGACGTTCATCACTACATCTACACAAAAGGCCCACCTGTGTTCGCTGGCAAAGAAAGAGTTCAGCGACATGTGCAAGCAGGGCCTATGTCGACCGTCGAGCAGCAATTGGTGTAGTCCGCTGCACATCGTACCGAAGGCAAATGGAGAACTGCGATATTGTGGCGATGGTGACAGGCAAACTATACCTTGTAAAAATCTCCCAAAATCTCTTTTCTCTTTCCTTCTCTTGTGTTTTTGTTAAATAAAAGAAGAGTGCTGCGCTTGCGCAGCACATGATTGTTGTTGTATACTGAAA
>JAAAKO020025752.1:0-30296 GCA_010015015.2 Bolitophila cinerea
TTATAAGGTGGACATTTTTTAATTTTCAGGTGCACAATTTTTAATTATTTGGTGCACATAATGTGGAGCACGTTTTTAAATTTTATAAAGCACATTTTTGAATTTTGTGAAGCATGTTTTTGAATTATTAGGAGCACAAAATTGAATTATGAGGTGCATAAAATTGAATTATTTGCAGCACGCTAAATTCATAGCCCAATAATAATTTAAAAAAGAAGACTTTTACATTGGCATTGGTTCATTTTCTAACGTAAATAATTTAAAAACATTAAATAAAATGATAATATGTTTTATTTTAATTTAAAAAAGGAAAAAAACAAACACCTTTAGCATAAAACAAAATAAATACTACTATTAAATATTTTATTGGAATAAATGATTGTCAAAAATTATGGAATTTGAGTATTATATGCACAACTAATATAGCATTCGGGCGCAAAATTTTTGTTAGAATGCAGCTTTATGAAATTACAGAAATCCTAAAAGCTTTATAATCTAAATCGAACTAATAGCTAATTTGCTATCTTTCCCCTATTTTAAAAATTATTGGAATTAAAAATATTGTTTATACGGAGCTCAATATGAAAATATATGTAACATTATTGGTTTTAGATGAATTCATTGTTTGACTATTAAATATCCATTTCTCAAATATTCATATTTTTCTTGATTGATTCACTTATGATATTCGTAAAATATTTGAGAATACTGAAAATATTTGCGAATACCGATAATATTTGGGAATAGTGAAAATATTTTCGAATATTTGAGAATATTTAGGAACATTCATAATAATATAAGATTATAAAACAAAATTGGAATACCATATTATTACTTGCAAATATCTAGAATCTGAAATATTATTCATCAATATTGGAAATATTGAAAATATATACAATATATTTTAAAATATTTATTATTATTTGCAGATATCAAGAATACTATTAATATATTTGAAAATATTGAAAATATATAAAATGTATTTGATAACCTTATAAAACCATTTTATATTTCGATATATACGAAATAAAATAAAATAAATATTAGTAATAATATAGTAATAATTTATAATATGGTGTATTATATTTTGTGATTTGCCTCTCGATTATTTATAAATATATCTTTGAAAAAATGTGTTACTATACAGCTAGATTGTTTTCAATCAATACCAAACAAAATGTGATATATTATTTAAAAAAAAACAAATCTTTGTCAACATCAACATTTTATATCGACAATTCAATGTAAATATTTGTGCTGTTGCTTTTTAAAAAAATTGCATTATCGTCCCAGAATTCAAAATATATCATGTATTTGTAACTTTTTTCATGTATATTCCGAAAAGTCGTCAAATTACAGGTTGCCACCTTTGTTGGTTGGCTCCTAATTTTAGTATGATAGGGGTTTCAACCTGCAAGCCAAATTTTGAAGTGATCGATTTTTGATACTTTTGAATTTTTTTTCTAACCTGCAAGTCTTTCTTCAACTAAATTAAAAAAGTTATTAATTTTCAACAATAAAAATGGATAGAAATTGGTATTAATTATTTAATTATAACTAAGTTCATGAACGATCACCATCTATGTAATAACCGCTCCCAATATTGTTTCAGAATTTCAGTGGCCGGAAGAGAACCGGTGCTATAAACTTGGTCGCTGTCAAAAGATTAATTTAATCTTATTTGCAACCAACTTTGCTAGCTCAAAGAAATAAATAAAGTAGCTATAGGGTTAACGATTCTTGTACAACCGTGAAAAGAATCATAAAATATCTTAATTCTCGCGTAAAATATGTAAAACCTGTAATTTGACTATTAATATTTATTTTAACATTGTCAAATTAAAATATACGATCTTTCAGACCTTTCTCTCATATTTTCAGCGAAATTGCCATAAATATGTTCGCATCTCAAGAACTTTAATAATAACAGCTCCGTAAAACCGTCTATGCTATGCTACAACAACAAATAAAATGGTATAATATAGCTTACAAGTTTTCATAAAATAGTATGACAGAATACGAAATACTTAAAATAATTTTCTAATGTCAAAATAGCATAGCAAAGTTATAAGCGTTTCATTAGAATATGGTCATTAAATGTAGTGCATACTAAAATATTTCTCGAATAGTTATATATTAAAAGTAAAGTGTATAAAATAATGCCAATAAATTCAAAAATTGACATTTATTAAATATTAAATGCAAACTATGTATATCAATAATTCTACATGTATAATATATCAAAAATAAACCGCATCACTCGCAAGTAATTACTTTCCGCTGCAAGTGATCAAATCGAACTTTCGCTGCGATCGCTATATGCGCATGCGTTAGTCGAAGTCAACCGCAAAAACGATTTGTTTTATTGGCGCGCGCTCGCAAGTGCTTCGCATTGAATATTAAATCGACGACAGTCTCGCACACACACGCTCACTAAAACTAATCATAAGCGTGTGCAACATACAAATAAAATGCGCATAAATAAAGAATGAACAGCGTTTGCGGAGGCATATAAAAACAACAACAAAAAATGCAACAGTCTGAATGACTGAATGCGCGTGAGCGGTGCGCGCGGTGAGCGTTGTTGCATTCTGCTGCAGCCGCCGCACGGATAAAACGAAAGAACATGCGCGCGCACGCGCTGTCATCGCGTGTGCGCTCGCGATCACCACTCTTCATCGAGAAATGATCGTTTTTGTGTTCACTGTGTATGTGTGTATACGCACATTGCCGTTTTTCTCACAATAAAAGACGCAACCGCGATCGCATCAAAGAATTCGTGCCTTTTATTATTATGTGCGCGCGAGCGAGTAATTTTATTTTGTAAATCGTTGTCCTTTTTTCAGGAGCTTTTATATATACACACGATCGATGTTTTTGATATGGTGAATCAAGTTGATTTTCCGTACTGCGTGTGCGTGTGCGTGTGTTTGCCAGGAGCACATCCTCTATTCAAGCTACTATGGCTACCGGTCGTTTTGTTATAGGGACCGCACGCATCGAACGCGCGCACTCTGATCGATTGTATATAATTATACCGTGTCTCGATCACGAAAATTGGTTGTTCGACGGACGCGGTTTCGGTGGTTCTGTATATACAACTTTAATTACTTTTTTTTCTTTTGTGTTTCTCTCTCGCATGTCTTTTTTCATGTCGCGACTTGTGTTTTATGTATGCACCGTAAACTTGATTACATGCGCGCGTGATTAACAAATATTGGGTTATGCGGATGGAAATTATGTCGTTTAATTCATTATTGAAACTGGTTATATTTAATTGGATGATGTCTTAGAGGTGCTTTATACTTTGTTTTGTTGTGACTGTCGCGATACGTCCGACGCGACGCAATGCGACACGGTGCATTCAAGGAGAAGGGGGAGGACGGAGACGCAAACCAGACACGCAAATACATGCGTTCGCGCGCTGAGAGACATAACGGCGCTGCGTGCACTTTAACTGCACAGACTTTATGCGCGTGCGAGTCTCTGTTTATAAATAAATAATTAAATAATTTATTGGAAATCTTATGTGTGCAGCAGTGGAATTCAGAAGGCTGGTTTTCGCGACCGACGGTGTGGTGAGGCCGAGCGTGCGCACACGACAGGAATGACGAATTGTCGTCGCTTGAAAATTCCGGTTTTTCTTGCTTTTTGCGCATACACACAAACAATGATCACCTGCACGGCTCTGCGCCCGAGAGTGCACGCGCGACGTTTGCTTTACTTTGCTTGCACTGCACAAAATTGCAGCGCGTGCACTCTGATTGAGAGTGATGTCATTGCGCGCGCTAACTCTTCCTTGCCGGCGCAGCGGACGCAAGGCACAATATTCCTCTATTTACAAAGGCGTGTGCATTTTATATTGTACAATAAGCTAGACATATACAATTATACAAATATAGCATTTATATAGTCAAATAAATAAATCGTGTTGTTGTTATTGCTTCCACGGAAAGTCCGTGTGCGCGTGCGCAAAACGCGAACTCGGCGCTCGGTTATTTGGATTAGGCGTCAGTGTTCGACCAGATAAGCACGTTCTTAGTTTATGACACTATATATAAACCAATATATAGCATATAATGCTATTTGTATGTAGGTGCAACATTAAATTTTGTTTAATGCTTCTGTATGCTGACTGTATTTGCTTGCGTCATCGCATTGGTCATGTTTCAGAGATATTATTACATGTTATTATTACATATAGAAATAAATTCGGAAGCTGTTCCTTTTCTGGTGGTAACATATGTATTTGTTTATTTATTTTTTTTTCAGTTGTGAATAAAATAATAAAACTAGATACACGTTTTTGTTTATTTTCTTTTAAAATATATTTTCAATGATAAAACTTGATTACATGCCAATTTATTTAGGCGCTGATTCATTTGTAATAGTCATTTAATATATTCTAAAAAGGATTGTTTTTTTATTATAACAAGAAGATTGGAGAAATTTGACTCGAACTAGTACACTCAAAAATGTAAAAGATCATCGCAAATTGATATATTAAATTGTGTACAAGACTGACAGACGCATTCCTACACGAAAATATTTCTGATTGAAAGATTATAAAAAATATATAAATACAGAGCACACGAGGTGTGTCCACCAAACAATTATGTCATAACAATCGATAAAGAGCATATAATATTTTGTATGTGTTTTTTGATCAGCGTTGTGTCGTTTTATACATTCTCATCGAGCTCACTTTTAGTTCCTTATTTTAAAACGAAATCTCACGCAAACCACACACGAACTCGACGAAAGCACTGTAATCCTTTTTAATCCCAAATGTTATGTTGGTGTGTGTAATAATATTGTGATCACTCGAAATTATTACGTGGTCCGCGATACTTTAAGTTCGCCCGGGCGATCACGATTTAAAGGTTTTATATGCCCGACGAACGATATGCGCGGACGGTGAAAAGCCACGTCTGTGTGTTCTCACTGTGAAATCTCGAACGCAACTGAAGACGGAGATCGAAGACATCGCGCACAAAGCGCTAAGCTAAGGTATACTTGACGAAATTGAAAATGCTTTGCAGGCAAGCAGCGCAGCGGATCGGCTCGATCGCATTGCGAGCGCGTGTGTGAGTTAACTTGAGTGGAATTGCTCTCACTTTGTGTTTTTCACTCAAAGGCTGTGCTTGTATGTGCACATTCGATGAGTTCTTTTTGAAAGCTTGCAATCGGGTGTTTTTTTGATTAGTGATTATGGAATAATCATGAATATTGCAGAAATAGCTTTTATAAAATAAAATCGGAGTATACGCATGATCATTTATAGTGGTTTTATCTAATATAAAATAAATTGTATTGTATAAACTTCCTCAGCATACATTTTTGGCCGCATTGTACTATACTACTTCAATGCAAAATGTTGAAGAGTTGAACAATGATATCATTATCATAATAAATCGAAAATGTATTCGCATCAGTCCTAATTTTCTGTGTTACCATTTTGTTTGGAGGTGGGATTACAATTTCAGAAATGTCTTATTACTTCGTAAGTATTTCTGGTAAACACTAAAAAAACTATAACAACTATTGATTTCATTCTTTTATTTGGTTTATAAACTTGGAAGGTCCCATTTCTTTTGATTTTGATTAATTCATGCATTTCGAATAATAGTTATGTAGACTGAAAATTAAAATCACATATATTATCCACATAACAACAATTTACTCATTGTATTTTTTATTTAAAATAAAAACCCACTCAGCACATGTAATTGCCTACTGATTGTAATAATATTGTTTTGGAATTAAATGCAATATGTGCCCGTTTTTTTTTAAGGACAATATTTTTTTGGAGATTCATTTTTAATTGGTGTCTGTTAAACAACATATTTTTAGGTATACATGATTTCAGATAAAACATTAAAACATAATTTCAGACAAATTATCATTTCTGAATTTTGTGTGTATTGTCGAGATCTACAAAACAAAAAATTACACTAACATTTACAGTATTCCTTGAACAAAATAGAAAAGTATTGTATTGACTTCAATTATATTTAAGTTTTAAAGCATAAAATAAACATGCACATTTTTATATTATTAGGAGCACATTTTTTTTATTTTCAGTTAAAAATAAATAAGTGGTAGATTTTCAATTATTTGGTGAAAATAAACTGAATTGTATTATTTATTATTTCATACATGCTTTATTATTTTATATTTGAGTGGTTTAGATTTTTTTCTTAGTGGTAGTCATTATATATAAATGATATTAAAATAAAACAAGAGAGGTTTAAATATAATATATGTTTTAAAACAAAATATTAAAAAAATTAAACGAGTCTCTGTGCAAAGTTTGAGCTAGATCAGTTAAATTGAAGTGTTTTAATCCACTTACGCGACAAAGAATCTATTGACAGTTATAAATACCAAATTAAAGTTAAAAGAAAGTTTTATTTAAAAAACAAACGTTTTTAATGGACTGCATATAATATTTAAAAAAATATATAGAATCTATGAATTACTACAATACACAAGGAAAGTTTAATAAGCCATCAAAGCGAAGGTTTAAAGAAAATTTTAATTTTCGTTTGATGTATTTATTTAACAAGACGTTCCCTTTGAAAGTAAATCTTTGTACCATATTTCACTCACTCTATCAAGCATAATCATTATTGACATTTTTAATTATTTGTTGATGAAAAAAGATTTAAAATGAAAAAAGAACAAAAAGGTATCAGTTTTCGTAGTTCATAAATTAAAATAATAATTTATGATCGTTTATATTTTTCCTAAATTTCACACAACTTATATTAACACACAATAGCTTTTTACAAAATGATAAAACTAAGGTAGTATTATTTTGTTAAATAATATGTTATCTATTCATTTTTAATAATGAACTTTGACGACTGTGGAGACTTTACTACAGATCCAGATTTGTAGATAAAGCCAACAGAATAATCCTACGGAACAAGGGCGTCCGTCATAATGATACCTTCTCTGCAAAACATCGGGACCAATATTTTTTTATTTTATTTGATTTATTGAATCATATCATGTTCTTCTATGTTTTGATAAAATAATTTATATGTCATTTTTTTCTTCTAAAAATGGTTTAAATTTGTATCGTAAATACAATATTTCATATATTTTCAATTTGGTTGTCACGAGTTTTTTAGTTTTCTTCAAAATGTAGTTTTTATTTGTTACGATGTTTTGCCAGGAAGGTATTGATATTTAAATATATGCATTCATTTTTGATAGAGAAAAAAAAACAAAATCTGAAGAAATATGAACAGTGTAATTACATAAGAAAGCGAACATTTGATATCCATAAAAAGCACGTTGCATTACCAAATAGTATTAAAGTTTATTTCATATACTGTATTTTATACACTGTTTTTGTTCATGTCTTTTATAATTTTCTAATTCAACCCAGATTATTACTACTTCGATCAATAACGTGATCTCACTGTCTCCGTGTGTGTGCTCCGATCCGAGAACTTTTATTGAAATTCCTTTGTAAAATAAAATGAAAAAATTGTTATACACTCTTTTATTCATTCTTCCAAGTCAATGACAAAAACAATAAAATTAGAAAATCACGATTTAAAAATATGGAAACCTTTTTGGAATGTTCAAATGTTAGACATTTTTCCAAACGTTTAACTGAAATCTTTCCAAGACCTCCTTAAGTTTAAAAAACAATTTGGATGCTCCCCATATTATAATAGTTTGATTTATATATTTTATATTAAGTATATTGTAAAAACTATATAGTATTATACAGTAAGATACCGGATAAATAGATTAATACCTATTTTTATGCCAGCTGTATATGCAAATTTTAAAGAGGTAGCTTTACGAATCAAGTTTTTCTTATTTCTAAAATGCAAAATTCATTTTGGCTATTTTTGACGATTTCACTTATTTCACCTATTTTGACTAAAAAAAAATAATTTTGTATCTAATTTAAAATATAAATAACTATTTTAGTATCTATTTTAGAATTATATTTTTTGTCGGAAAGAACAACCAAAAAACTAAAAATCTAAACTATATTAATATTTTATGAAAAATAGCATTATCTCCTTGTTAAAAAATAAATTACTTCAAATTGTCAGCAAACACGAAAAAGACGGGAAAGCATGAATTTTTATTGACATATAAAAATCGCTATTAATATTTAATTTGTTTTCTTGTTTTGTTCTTTATTTAATATCGAAAATATATATTATTTTTAATAAGTTTGTGTATTTTTTATTTTAATGACTATTTCTATGACTTTTTTGTATCAATTATAATATTTTTAATGGATATTTAGGTAACTATTTCTAATTTTTTTAGTGACTATGGTATATATAGACACCGGAAAAGTCTATATATAGTATATATCTTAAATCAGGGTCTACAATAAATAAAACTTTTTATTTTAGAAATAGATAGAAATTATAATTTATCTTCGTTTCCTATTTATTATTCAGTTTTGTTTATATATTTTTGTTGGTTATATACCTCTGATTTGAGTCAGTCAGTCATCTTGGGTCGTACCCTACCAGAAAAATTGGAGTCGCAGGAAAAAATGTTTAAGAATTATATTTAAATATTTTATCATGTTTAACATTTTTAAATACTCATTTTTAAATACACATTTTTTTTAATTTCCTAAATTCAATAAATAAAATAAATATTTATAAAATATTAAATGTACAAAATAAATAAGATAAAGTGTATGTTGTACAAATAAATGAAGACCAACAAATACATAAATTTAAGAATGAGTAAATTTTATTACACAAATGTACAGTACATTGAATCTTTACGTGTATCAAGAAACGATTCATGCCGCTGAGGTCATAACTTCTGTCTTTAACGCATATAACAATAAAACATCTTGTACATACACTCTACACTGACACACACACACATACACTCAAACTAACAAACAACAAAACATTACACTTGAACTCGCGTAACATTGCCAGTTGCCGGAACAATGAGTGCCTTGTTCTTGTCTAGATAACTTGAAAAGGTGAAATATACGCATGTCTTGTTTTATATTTAATATTGTACTATATGTATAATGTATATATACAACTTACGTAATGTCATATATTATACAGAATATGTTTAATATGTACTATAATTGTGTACGATTCACAGTCGAGAGTATTATACAGAAATTATGCGCCCATTCACATAAACATGAGCTGAGCGAGCGTACGCTGCACATGCACACTGCACACTGCACACGCGGCCGCGGTTTACTCGAATATTATAATATATTACTTACACTTACTGCCCTCGCGGTCTTACGTACTTATGTCTTTTATATGTGTGTGTTTCAAAGTTTCGTATAGCGAAAAGCGCACGCGTCTGTGCGCGCGAATACCGCTGAGTGCGCACGCGCATGCGCCGCACAATTTATGTAACGTAATATTTGAGCGATTTTTAAGTTATCACAGGCCGCACGACGAGAATGCGTTTTCTGGAGGCAGACGCGTGCGCTTTTTGTATATACTATATTATATAGTATATAAAATATTTGTGTTCTCGTTTTTGTGCACTCGTTTCTGGTTTTCCGCTGTCTTCCTTTTGCATTCGACAAATAAAAGAAACGAGATAAACGAGTGCATATATCGCATGCGCAAGCGCGGTAGACGCTGGCGGTATATACACGGAAATTGACATAGCATATTACATATACTTGTATAATTTATATGTAAATACGTATTCATGTTGAATGCACATAAATGCATAGCGGCATTATTTATGTATAATCTATATATATATATATATATATATATGATTGTGCGTATATTACATTTTGAGGATCGTCGGCCGGCGAATTGGTGTGGCGCCAAGAAATTATGTGTACTCTCGTGTGTACTATAGCTTTTTCTTGTGCAAACTTTCTGGCAAAAGAAAATGCCGACGCTTGACGCAGTTTCCGTGTTAGAAACGAGTAACCGCAACACAGAGGCTCATGCCGAAAAGTTAGATTGTGCAATTGAGTGCGAATTTGAGAAAATTAATAGCCTATTTACTTCATTTTTTTAATTATCAGTTCGAAATGTTTCAAGGGGAGAACAACCCCTAATATTTAGAATATTTCAATTATTTAAAAAAAAACATTTTTTTATAATTATAATAATAGGGTTCCTTCCAAAATTAAAAAAACGTACATCTTATTAGTTTAAATACATAAGTTACAAATAAAATTACGCTCAAACACACACTAACATCACAGATATATAATTTCATTCATAATTTTATTCATATTTATACGCTCAAAGAGTAGACAAATACAATTACATCCAAAGACGCTAAAATTGCGCTTTGAAAGTATATATATATATATGTGTTGTGTAAACTTTCATACGAGCGGGCGCGCGCATCGTCTTAAGTTATGAATGGCTCAAGAAAACGTCCGTCGCGTCGCGTCGTTAGTAACCGAGCGGTGAGGTGAGCACTGAGCAGTGTGTTTACAACACGTTTGCACAGAGATTATAACACAATCCCACACGTTTTATCTTTTCAGATGTAACGAGCAATGAGTATATATTTATATATATACAAATATATGAATGTAACTTATTCAAATGAGCGCACCGACGAAATTAAAATACAGTAAATGGGTAAATGGTAATGTAATGATGGAAACAATTAAATTACAATGAGCATGAATGTGATGTGCTTTGTTGATAGTATATTTATTTTGTGCGACTCCGGCGTCGGGGAACTATGAAATATTTATCTTAAGAGGAAAGATCATGGTCTTTCACATAATTATACACATATTACATCGAGAAGGTTAATTGAAAATTATTTTTTAGCACCTTACTTATTCGAAAGGTAGGATTATAAATTTAGTTTTGAGTTCAAAAATTAATGTCAGACATAGTATAATTTAAAATCTAAGTTGAACTAGGAATTTTTGGTTACGGAGCATAACGAAATACGAGTTTCATGACCTAGATATCAAATATTTTAATGATATTATATTTTAATACGTTAGTTTAATATTAGTAATGCCTTCAAGTCAACAACTCAGCAAGGCAAATCTAAAGTTATAAAAAAAAAAATTAAAAAATAAAAAAACTGTTAAACTGTTATTTAATTTGGCTAAGAATAAAGTGTAGCAAAAAAACAAAATTGTCTACCAAAAAACAATTGCTGCACAAAATAAATAATAAATGTCACACAAAAAACATTTGTTTTGCTCAAACAAGTGTTTTTAATTAAATACAAAAGTGACACCAAAATAAATTAAAGATGTTTCCAAATACATGTGCTTGTGTAGTATGCACTTTAAAAAATGTTCGTATATTTTTTATGGGTATACAATAAATTAAATTATTTATTTTGGTAAAAACCGTTCTTTTTTTGTTACACTGTTTTTTATGTAAACAATAATTTCATAACGATGGCAATATTTTTATCTTAGTAACAATAATTTATTTAAGTAACACATTTTTTCCATAGCCACATTTTTATATTTCAGGCATAATAAGTTATATTAGAGCACCATTTCTTTTAGGCTCTTGTATTATAAAAACCCACATATAAAATGCCATGTTTGAATTGATTTGGAACTTTATACGTATAGTCAAGTTTTAAATCTATTCTTCAGCAAATTTGGTTAAATAATAAATGGTTTATAAACGACATTACAAAACAATTTTACAATATTTTTATACAATAAATTATTGTACAAATACATGGTGGTTCTTGGGTATACAATAAATTAAATTATTTATTTTGGTAAAAACAGTTTTTTATGTAAAGATTAGGCCTAAGATCAAAAGGAACTCATCCCTTCTTAAAACTAAATGCCGAGACCTACAACTTGAATATTTACATCAATGTCGTGGGGGGGACGAGGAAGGCTGTAATTTGTAATATATTTATATCTGGAACATTTATGTACGTATATTTTGTTAGGATAAAATAACATATTAAAGTAAAGTTCAAATATCTTCTGCCTTTTTCGATTAATTTAAAGTAAATTACCATTTTTTTTGTAAGCACCCTCCCCACATTTTTTTTAATCACTAATCAAAACGGAATCTCTCAAAAGCACACTTTGAATTGCGCAATGAAAGAGCAGACGATCTAAATAGAAAAAAGCGTATTCTAATGGGGCTAGGTATTGGAAAACCGGTTTACCGGTTACCCGACCAATATTTTCATAACCGAAAACTGTTTATTTTGTACTAAAAAAATAACTACTCGTACTACAACCAGTTTTGTAAAAATATTTTAAAATATTTAGGGCCGAGCTCTTTACTCGAATCTAAAAACCCTAGAAAGCATCTCTTGCTGAATTCATGTCTAGCACTTCTTACATATTTTTGATGCGATGTCTATACATTTAGACTGTATTCTACCGAGACACACGTTTTATAAATATCCCTGGGATATTCGCAATTTGGAAAAAACTTTAGACATAGCTTAATTCAATACTATGGGTAAAACGTCATTTTTGTTTCACAAATTAACGAAAACCATCATATTTTGCTATTTTGGAATATTTTCCAAACGAAAAAGAAGACTCAAGATCAACATCGGCTTTAATTGGCTTTAATTGGCTTCAAGTACTCCGAAAACTTCCATTATTAAATAATACAATGAAAAGTGCACTGAAGATGGATTCTCTGCACACAAGCTTGTTAGAAAATCAAAATATGTAAAAATATTTTGTCTAAAGCCGTTAGAAGACCCGATTTGATCTTCCTAACAAAACAGGTAACTAATTTTACACAAAGAAACTTTAGAAAACCGCCGATCCGGTGTCTAGAGATCAATAAAGAGGTGAAGAAATCCAAATCTCGCCAGACATGCTATAGACACCGGTGTCTAAACATAGATCAGAACTCATAATAATAATGTTCCTTCCAAAATTAAGTCATACAACTCGGAAAACATCACCTTTTTAAAACCTCCGTAAAACATTTTTTTTAAAGAAAATTTGTGTTTTTAAATATCTAGTTTTTGAAGAGATGAAAAGATTTAAATTTAAATCAACTCATATAAAAGAAAAAAAAAGTTTTTTAAAAGCCTATTGTCAGTGTTTTTATTTTATTTGTCTGTTTCTTTTTCATTAAACTAAATGAAAATATGTTGCGTACTTTTTTTTTAATATTTTCTTAAGCAACGGTTTACCGTTTTATTAAAAAACGGAAAATCGGGTTTACAAGTATCCTACCGGTTTTCTAATATTTTCATAAGCAACGGTTTACCATTTTATATAAAAAAACGGAAAATCGGGTATCCTATCTACCGTTTTTTTAGTTCATTCCATCTCTACTCTGTGCGATATAATTATCCAATGTAGAGATTATAGATTATTCTAATTTTAGATTTTGTTATTTTTTTTATTGTTTTATCGCCACACTTTTCTATTTATGAGAGAAGCATTTTACAATTTATAATATTATATATATATAATAAATAATATATTTCTTATAAGTATCAATTTTATGACTTTCTTCATAAATTGAACTAAATTGTATGCAGAAAATGCATAGTATAAAAAAATATTTTGTCGAATTTCAATCCATCTGTGAAATTGCAATTACGATAAATTATTTGTTTTTATTTAAGGTTTTTTTCTTAATTTCGACATATGCAATTGCATTTTATATATAAATATAGTGCATTTATTGCATTCTTCCCGTTACTTTTCAAAACACTATCACTTAAAAACACCTAATAGAAACAGATGTGACGCGATTCCGTGTTTGTGTCTGCACTAAAGTTAGATACGAGGAAGTAAATTGCCTGCGCATAGCGTATTTGGAGCAGAACTCGCGGTTTGTTTAGCGCGCAGTGCGACATAAAATTCAACGAGCAAACACGCACGCACACACAAAACTCACGTTAAAGACAAACAGTTGCTGGGCTGCTACTTGGTAAACAACCTCCGTAGAATATATAAGTATGAGAACTATATACATTCTCTTGTGACGTGCTATGATAACGAAATCCGGTGCCAATGCCCAAGCCCATTTTATGAAGAAGAAAAACCTTATGTTTAATGTACAGCCAGCGCGTGTTTGTAGAAGCAGGTATCTACTCATAAAAATTATGAATATTTGTAGACTCTGTGTCATTAGTAAAACTATCAACTTACCTTTATAAAGAGACACACATCGTGTGTTTCGATGAAAGGTGTTTTTTTTTTAATATGCGTGAAATTCCTTACCTGAAATTGAAAATATTAGATATTATTAAAAAAAGTGCATAATAATTGTGGGAAACATAATATTAGGAATAATTAATCAAAATTGAGTTGTTGTGTTAGTAGATATTATTAAAAAGGCTCCCAATTTTAAAAATTGTGCTTATAAAACTTAATACTTATAATATAATTTGACCCTTTAAAATTTTAGCCTGCAGGTTGCCACTTCTGCCATACTAAAAAAGGTGTGGCAACCTGCAAGCCAAAAAAGGTGGCAACCTGCAGTATTACGTCATTTTGAAATAAACTTGATAATAAATTGCCATTTCATGATAATTTTGGAATTATGTAAGGATTTTGCAAAATGAATGAAAAAGCAACAAACTACAAATAATTACCATGAATTGCCTATAAAAAAGTACAAAAAAATACAAAAGTACAAAAGTACAAAGAAAGTAAAAACACAATTTTATATATATATATATTTTTAAGTAACATTTTTTTATATTTTGTTCAGCAAAAACTGTGTTATTGCGTCTGTTTTCTCCAGAAGTATAAAAATTGAAAACTACTGTTTTGACGTCCATGTCTGTCGGAGTTAAGGTTATGACTAGAGCCTACAATTTTGGTGTCTAAAAAATGCATAAATTTGCACCATAAAATGAACTAAAAAATGCAAAAATATGAAGCAAAGAATATGCAAATAGAAATAGAAAAAAATGCAAATTAAAATAGAAAATATGCAAAAAAAAATAGAAAATATGCAAATAAAAAAATATAATAATTTTAGTAATTGTTAACAGATAATTTATATAGAACAAAAAATGTAAATGTAATTCAATTATATTTCAAATAATAAACATTTTTAAGGGTTTAAATAAATCATGCCTTAAAAAAAATATTGTACCCACAATATTAAAAGTTGTTACCATAAATAATTGTTAATATATTCCTTTCCTACATTCCTTTTTTTGGTACCATTTCGTTTGAATATAATAAATCCAAATGTGCTCGATATAAATACAATTACAAAATTGATATTAAAAATTAAATGAAATTTAGTTAAAATCGGCAAATATCTTGAAATATGCGCTAACATATGCAAAATTGCTCTAACCTAAAAAACGGCATTTATTTTTTTATAAAAATGCTTATAGTACACAGACAAACATGTATTTACATATTTATCCTGTCTCTAGTTATGATTCTGCAATAATGTCGAAATCCTCTTTCCTATTATATTATATAAAGCCGTAAATAAATTTAAAAAATATAGCATAATTAATTCAAAAACCATAACAATTTGTATTTAAATAAATGTGCTTATAAAAAAAATATTTGACTTGTAATAATAAATTATTGTACTTGTAATACTAAATAGCTTTATCATGAGTAAATAAAGCTTGAAATCCTCAAAAGCTCAATAAATAAGACTCACTGTACCTTTAATTGAAGAATTCATATTTTAACATGATGATATTTTTTTTTTAAATAATGAAATTCATGATTTTTGTTGCTTTTTGCAAGTATTTAAATTCTTTTTGCTTTTCAAAAAACAATCGACTACTTTTTTCCATTCTCTGGTAAATAATAATCTTTTAGAGAGTTGCCGCAAGCTTTTCTTTTGGCATTTTGCGTCGTTTTACTAAAACAACAAAAACATATAACATATAAGTCTACTATATATATATATTATATATTCTAGAAAGAGTTAAATATACAAAACATGATAATAAAATATATTGTAAATGCACTATGAATACTACGATATACCATATAAATTTCAATAACTTCTTGAATATACATGTATTTCAATATAAATGCAATGGTTTCAAAAACGAGGCTGTGATAGCCCTTATCACAACATCGTTTTTGACACCAGATGTCGCCCACTTTTATGGATGATCCCAATATGAGTAAAAAATGATAAGATTGTATGGCACCACCCTCTATTGACGAAAAACACCAATTCAACCTTAATTAGCTTATGAAAAATATTATTACAAGTAAACTTATTTATTTTTATAAGTATATGTTTTTATTATAATTTATATTTAATAAGCACAAAAATATATCAGTAAAATCATTTATATTAATAAAATTATGATAAATCGAGGCAAATAATTTATTGAAAAGTACTTTTATTTATTTATTTGTACTATTTTTTAATTAGATTTATAATTACTTTATAATTATTACTTACTACATTATTAATAAAACGAAACAGACTTCATTACAGCCTTCATTTATCAATCATTGACAAAAGCGCTTTTTAAAAGCGATATTTATAGTACATATACAACTCTCCATAAAATAATTATACTCCCATTTCAAATGCACTCACTTTGTCTTATCCGTTTCGCTAATCAATCATCATAAATATAAATCCAAAATAACTATGTATCAATCAATCAACATTTTATTAGACGGTTTGAATGCAAAATAAAATGGTATGCTTTAAATCGCGCGGAAAATGTATATTTCTTTCAATAGAAATTGTAAATAGCACGCAAATAATATTTTGCATGCGACTGCGTTCACTCGCGGTCGCGGCCGCACACACACACACAGAGACAAGCCAAGATATACGTGAACCGACTAAGATGTAATTTATTTATGTAATCAAGGTCACCGGCGGCGTATTAGTCCCGTAATCCTCACGTATATAGTCCTCGCACGCGTCTTATAATCTCGAGCTTGTGAGCTTGCTTTTTCAAATATCGTGCACACGCGTATTAACAGACATTCGAGATGCCCGCCGCGCCACGCCTTTGCCGCCTCCGGCTGTCGATAGATATTTGCGTAAATATTTAAGACTTTGCCAATTTGTAAAGAAAACGATATGTATGTAAAGAAATTCCGTATTCAAATAGATTGCGGCATGCCGATCAAAACCTATTTCCGTGCATCAACATTTCATCAGCTATATAAATGATTTCCAGCCCAGCGCAATACATTGGCCAGGCAAACACATATAAAATATTGAGTTTATTATATTCTCGTATTCGTAAGTATTGAAAATACATATACACATTTATATATGTATTCTCGAGGTGCAAACACCTTGACTGATACAAAATAATTACTACTGTAGATATGCCAAACGAAAATTCACTGCTACATTGCGGGTCCGCCATAATTAAAATACCTTAGCGGAATCTTAAAATGTGTGTGTAATCAGTTTTAAAATACTACATTAAAATAGCGCATAAATCTTCACCTCCAATCAAGAATATAATGTTAAATAGTGTTTTGCAAGTATTTGCTTTAACATTAAATAAAATGAAAGAAATAAACAGTGGTTTGTTCCAGTTCTTGGTGTATATACAATATAAATAGAAAGCTTTAAACATTTACGCATATTTCCCGAAGAGTCGAGTGTATTTTCGTATTGTGTCTATTTATAAATATTCTGCTGTAGATATATGCGAAAAAAGATTATTCATCATATAGAAACGTATATATATATAGCGATATAGTATGGGTCTGGAGTTATTGTCGCCAGCACGCACGTTTCCTAGACTTGAGACTTGTCCTTAACATAAATTGTTAGTATTTATATCTTTATATGCTTTATGTGGAGATGATGGTCTCGCAGAACAGATAAAATCCTCTTCGTTAAATCACGTTTACCATTACTCTTCTGCTCGACCGCAAGCTATAAAATATAATATGTAATTACTCGGAGGACGGAGACATTTATTTGAGAGTGCCTGGTCTTAACGGATTTCAATTTTTCGATAGAATACGTTTGCGTGAAATAATTGTAAACGACTTTTATTTACTTAACAAACTGTCACGCACTTGCCTATATGGGAGGTCGCTAGCAATTGTCTAAGCGATTATTTTTTAATGCTGGCACTTTTTAGTGTTGCACGATGGTTTTGGATGAAAATGAATTGCTTTTCTCGTTCCATCTGTCAGTCATAATGTAAATTATTTGATTAGAAAACACACAAAATTAAATAAAAGTAAATGTGAAATGAATTAGCAAAACTTCAATTTGTAAATGGAAAATGACTAATGGCCTCTAGCTGCCCATTAAAATGTTATTGCATTTTTAATTAAAAGTAAATACATATTTTCAAGAGATGTAAATGTCCCTAAAAACAAATAAACAATAATATAAATATAAAATGTTCATAAAAGTTCAATTTTTAGTGCGAATTTATATTTTCTACAAATATTTGAATTGCAAAAGTCATGCAACAGCAGAATAGAGTGCAAACTGTAGTACTAGAAAGCCACGCTTCTCAAAACCCACGCTTTTCAAAACCCACGCTTCTCAAAACTACAGATCGTCAAAAAAATCTAATTTAAATATTTGTGCTACCCGCTTATATAAAGTGTTGAATAATTTTATTCATTCTCCGTCTAACCTGTTTAGAACCATTAGGTAGTATGGCATAAGTAATAAACCAAAATAGTCAATGAAAAGCTATGGCGAATTTTATAATGGCGCTTACAGCCACACACTATCGCCAGCCCGGGTATCTAAAATCTTTATGAAAAATCTATAATAAGAGCTCGAAGATTTGTGAGTTTCGAGAATTGTAGGTTCGAGAAGCGTGATGGTGTTGTAAAAGTGTGGATTTCGATGAGAAGCGCGAAGGGGTTCGTTTTTAAAATGAGAATCACTAGCGAATTGAGCTTACAAAATGTAAATATTACGGATGGATAGAGAATAACGATTCTGGTTAAATCCAATTGCTATACTATTTAAAGCTGCATTTTTCTAAGATAACCCTTAAGAGCATTTACCAAGACATACTGAAAACGTCTATAAAACCTTCTCTGATCGAATTGAAGATGCCCAATTATAATTGCTCCTCAAAATGAAGAACTGCTTCTTCGATGCACGTACCTTCTGGCTGGAGGTCAGATGGTTTTCATGATAGCCGATTATGTAGTTCTAAACGGCTTCAAGACAGCAAGCCATTAAATTGCCTCATCTACAGATACTAATATTCATCGGATCTCTAAATGTATATAGTATCATCTAAAACGTGGGAGTCAATCTATTTTTTTAATTAAATCAACGCGATTATATAAATTATGTATAGGACAATAAATTACAATCTAATTCTAACCAGAAGAAAGCGTGAAAGAATTCTTGCAATTTATGCGGTTGGAACGTCATCAACAGGGTTACCAAAAGTATGACAAATCATGTTTTTCATGCAAAGTCCTATCAAATTTATATTACACATAAATAATATGTTTTAAAAATATCGAATTTTAATCCATTTGTCCATTATTTGGGCATATTTGTTCATATTTGGTATTTCACCGTTTTAAGATCATATAGTTTCCGATCAGAGTTTTTTTTGGTTGGAGCGTTGCTTTAGCGTTTTCCTTTTATTCACTAATGTTTGAAGTTGTCGATTTATTATTTTAGTGCTTATTTTATTTGTTAAATAATCACGAGCATGTGTGTGATGTGTAATAATTGCAACGATTACGATACGATTACGATATAATGTTGCCTAGAATTCAACTGGATGAAAATGACACAAATTATTGAAGGCTATTCAGTAAAAATAAATTGAAAGTATTTAGACGTTTGGGATAGCTGTGAAGCAAGTGAAAAAAGTTTTTTTTCCCATCCTGTAAAATATTTTACTGACGAAACCAAAGAGGTTGAACTTTTTTGCCCAGTCCAGCGCCTATTTAGTAGTTACAGAGCGTTGTCCAACAAAAAATACTCCCATTTTTTGCCGCTTTTGCCGTTTAAAAAAAAATCTGACTCAACCCAACATATAGTTGTGCGCAGAAGTTTCTATTCTAAAAATGCGTACCAGAATTGTTTTGGGGTGGAATGTAAGATTTTTTTTATACAATACAAGACAAATAAAATTATGGGGTGTTTTGTAAAGGATCATATAGCTGGCATAATATGTATCTATCATATTTTTTATGGGAAAATAAATAATTTATATTTTTAGCAAAAATTTATGTTGAAATATTTTGGGATACTTTGTTATGTATTATGTTGGCCAAACATTGCCAGTGATGCAGCTTTATATCATTGGATTAAATAAATTCATTCGTGTGGCGAACTTACAAAAATAATAATGGCACTATTTTTTTCAAATCTCTGTCAGATTGTTCCGATTTTTGTTTCCAAGAATTTAAATTTATAATATATTAAAATACGTTTTAAATGTCGGCTATAGAAGTTCTAACACTAAACTGATTTAGCACCTCTGTTATTCTAATCATAATATTTAAAGAAATATTTAAATTTTAAAACTTATAAAAATAACAAACATTTGTTTGGCATACCGATAGATATGTTATAATTATTACAAATAAAATACAATTAATTATATGTCATCATGAAATCGAACTTAACTTATCATCATTATGATATTATAAGTTAAGTATTTTCGATAACTCGGTAAGTTAAGACGCTGAACATGTGTAAAACAAAAAAAAACTTTTATTTTAACTTCACTCCTATCTAGTTTTTCGATATCCCACATTTATATATTCATATTGCAAGACACCTGCATGATATTACCTTCCCTTGAGAGGAAAAAAACATTGCATATATGCGTTTCAATAAACCTGCTCACATATAATATCTCTGCAAATCCTCGGGTACATCATACGTACCAACCCATTAATTACAATGTCTACACACGCGAATGTGTATAATTAAAAACCCAGAACGTCTTTTCCATTTTATAATTGAACGTTCCCTTATTTATGTTCATTATCGTGATAACGCCGCACAGAGCAAGTAATTAATCAATAACACATACACACATATTCATTACACATATATATTATATATATATACACAACCACACGTGTATTCGGTTTCAACTAACGCAACAACATTCAAATATTATTATTGGACATGCAACGAAACAAAAAATAATTAAAATTTATGATCCCGTCGAAGAGCAATCTGAAAGGTATTCCTGATAGACTAGTTAGATAGATAATATATAAAAAGTATTATATAGGTGCATTATAGAGTCCAGGTGCCTAGGCATATTTATTATACATTGTATACCAGCCAGACACAGTCAGTCTGGGCTGTCCACTGGAACATCGTATTTATACATGCACATATACACACACATTATACAGCTGAACATAGTTTAATTGAATAAACAACTTATTTGCCCTCCTCATCGTCGCTTCGGCTCCGTACTTGTGCGATGCAGTTCTGACGGCCAGCCGGCGACCGACTCGGTGCGGAGCAAGGAGTAGGTGTGGCACTACGCGATTACAAGCATATACAATATGTACATCTTAGTATATCTATATATATGTTGTACATTACATAAATATTGCAGTATACAGGCGCGCATCGCACCGGAAACTCAAGCAGATTTATTTGTGTATAGATAGAGAGAGATTGGAGTACTTCATCTGTGTATGATATATGGTATTATCTAAAAATAGTTGGAGATGGAGTATGGACTATGGAGGCTTTATGCAAGCTCATCGGTATTTCGAAATAGAGTTATTGACTATATTTAGCCGGTGGGCTAAATGGCGATGGCAACGTGAATACGTGGAATTTTTACTTTTGAATTGATTTGTAATTTGATCGATCTGTATACTTTTCTGCTTAGTTCAATTGGTCTACTATAAATGTTTAGCTGTTATACTGATTTTAGATTTATTCTTTACCAATATCAACTGGTTCCAATAATATATTTTTCAGATTGTCGGCAACAGGGAAATATATTTAACTTATTTTAATAATAATTTTTCTGAAAATAAAAAAAAACAGAAATCCGCGAGTTAATTATTTTTTGATCTGTTATAAAAACTCAAATCATATGTTGAAACAATTTGGAAATCGTTGGAATAATTGCAACTCGTCGATAATTGGAATCATCGCTCACATATATCCATAATTATTAATAGTTGAAAAAAATCATTTTAGTACCCAAATAGATACAAACATGTTTTAAAGAAAAAAAATATTCATGGCGACAATGTTTTTTCTAGAAAACTTTGACTTTTGTTTATGGTAACAAAAAAGTATTCTTTGTAACAAATAAATAAATTTTAGACATACAGATTTTTTACAAATAAATAATATTTTAAAAACAATAATTTATTTGGTTAAAATTTGATTTTAATTTGTAATCTTAAATAATGATTTGTACTAGTGGAAGCTAGTGCCATTTTTTAAGTTGATAGTTTGGTAACACTGGCTACGACTATCGACCTACTGATAAATAAATGCAATCGTAAAATCAATTAAAAATAATTAAGATCTCATGTACATTTTATGGTCATATCATATCATATAAAAAATCTCATTGCATCTGCTGTGCCAGCTGTGCCATAACTCAACGTTATAAATTGATAGATCAGATAGGTCAGATTTTGACTGACAAGAAAATCGCAACATGACTTTAATAAAATATCGATAGTTCTCGATATATTTGACATTTAAGTTTGTATAAAATCTCTTCATTAGAAAGAAAAATAATAAAATAAATAATAAAATAAATAATAGAATAAATAATTAATTTAAAAAATAATTATATAATTTTCCTCAAAAACCTATATTTTTGAACATTTCTAAATAATAGATAAACACTCAAAAAGCACACAAAAATACACTTTCATAGCCCCATTTTTGGGTGCAGAAAGAGCAAGATATAATGATGAAGACATTTTATTCATGATACACCTAATATATTGGCATCAGCAATTTTCGACCTTTTGTCCAAATAAAAGGTTTTACCACAAACTTTGACCATCCCCAAACCCATATTAAGGAGAGAGTAAAATTTAATGATGCCATAATTTTTTACAAAAATGTATTATTTAATTTAATTATTTGTTTTATTATTTTTCTTTCAAATGAAGAACTATCGATATTTTACTAAGGGCATGTTTCGATTTTCTGGTCAGTTATGTCCATCAGGCCTATCTGCCTTTCAATTTATGACGTTGACTTTTGGGACACCCTGTATATTCAGACAACAAATAACATATATATAACGATTGCCTACAACTTGACGAAGATAATTTTAACTGACTCTTATTGGTCCAAATGTCATCAGGCTAAATTATTGATTAGTGCTTTACTTGCTTTGCAAGCAAGCATTAGCATTTTTCTTACTGATTTTATGTATTTTGGTTGCTAAACAATATTGATGAAATTTGTATTGCAGAAATAAACAAAGAATAAAAAAAATACTTTATGTTTAAAAGACTCTCAGGCTCGAGTTCTTCGCCCTTAGACACTGGAGACACCGGTGTCCGGGGATATAAGTATTTCATCACCTCTTTCTTCACCTGTAGAATTGCAATAAGCCAGCAACGGCCAATAGTTTAAATTCAACTTCAACTAGTACGAAATATTACGAAATGCAACGTGGTCGTAAATTGTCATCGTGTTTTTTGCTAACCAAAGTTTGCGAAAAAGAAAAAACAAATATTTTTGATATATTTCAATAAATTAATTCAATATGTATATTTCTCTTTAGGTCGTAATAATATATAAATATTAAAGACTTATTAAAGTTCACATCACCCGTAAATCTGTTGTTTAAATCTAAGGCGCTGTTATAATATCTAAGTATATAATAATGTATCTATACCACATATCTTATTAAAGCCAATTATTGATAACTAAGTAATTAAATTTAATAAATCGACTAAGTGCAGATGTGTGCTCACTTGTGCTACCGCAAAGTGTTTAAACAGAATAATTTAATTATTTATGAGATTGTGCGCGCGCGTGCACGTGAGTGAATTAATTTGTCTGCACACCGCGCAAAAGCCTACAGATAAACACGACTCGGGTGTGTGTGTGTGTGTGCGCGCTTTGGCGTAATGTACGTAATTTACGTGGAAGTTTTGCAGAAATATATACTGCCCACGGTATTTCAATTGAAGTGAAACAGATTACAATTACAAAGTTGCTATTCCGAAGATAAATCAACATTATTACAAATAGAGAAGGAAGTATAACAAATTCATGCAGAGAAAAGGAGGCTATTTTTAGGATTTATTATTTTTAGATAACGTTTTTTATCAAAAAAATGTGTTTATAATACTCATATATAGAGTGTATGCACAGTAAACAATAACATGGTTTTGAAGATTTAAGCTAATCTTTTCGACAATAAAATATCTTAAGGTATATCTTTTTATTAATGAAATAAATGAATCAATTTTTTTTTTTTTATATATTTTTACGAAAGGTTGTACCCTAATCTTATTTTTTAGGTTTTGTGCATATTTTAAAATAATAAAAAATCAGTTTGATCATACAACAATTTAAAGGTCTCTCGAGATCGTTGAAATGTTTTATTTTTTCTTTAAATTGGATAATCGATTGACCGATATATTGATTTATATATTTTTATGATTATATGGAATCAATACGATTACAAAATTAGCTTATTCAACGAAATCGAACAAAAAAAAATATTATATTTATGATATCCTAACAAATAATAACCAATTTTCCAATGTTCCATTATCGTTTTATTTATAAATAAAGAACTTTAATTTAATATAATCATATCGCTGGTGTTTTTAGTCAGATTTGGATATTTCCGGGAACAATCCCATTGTTAATGATTGCATCTAATCATAAAAAAATATTTATAAACATTAGGATTTATCTTTTACAGATCCGAAACAATAAAATTAAAATTTCAACCATCTAGAGTTAACACTTAGCTATCAAGAACAAATAGCTCGAATTGGGTAGTTATGAGAGGGGTGGTGCTTTACACATTGTTGACCCAGATAAAAATGTATTGTATTCCTTTACACTAACTAAAAAGGTACCCAAAATAAGAATATATTAAATACTAATAAATATAAAAAAATAAATATACCAAAAATCATAAGGTAAAAAAAGTTTTTATGATTATTACTATAAATGATTAAAATATTGCCAAAATAAAAGAAATTATATAAAATTATATAAAATTATATAAAATTATATAAAACTGCCTCCATAAGAACGTAGGGTAAGGCAACCACAGGCACCAAATATTAATAAAACTTCTTTTCGATTTATCATTTATTTTTATTAGAAATTTTATATTGAAATATATCGTTTTTCCAATAGCCATTCTTCATAAATTATTCAAAAATAGTTTTATATTTTAGATATTATAACATTTTCTATCGCCGGCAGTGGCGCTTAATTAGCCTCAACATTATTTTCAAATGGCCACATTTTTACTTCAATGAGCGTTTTTTAAATACATTTATAATAATTATTTTAATAATAGGGGCTTCTTTACAGACGCTTTATTTCATTGATTTTATTGTGTTTAAATTAGGATTAAACTACGATTAAGCCACGATTACATCTATAGACAAAATTATGCATTATCTGCCTCTTGTCAGCACGATTTGTCTGTCCTATTTTGTCTGCAGTATGATTACATAGGTATACAATTGTTGCAGACATCCGTCGCATTTTGTATGCGGCAGACATAAATGTCACGTAATTCAGCAGTCAGTTTTTTGTTGTGTCTGCAACCCGATTACTTGACAGGACATAATTTGGCTGACATTTGTTTGGTACAGACAAGACGTGACGGACTTTTTATAAAATCCACATAAAAAACTTCACAATGATCGGGCCGACCCCTAAATATGCTCCAGACAAATAAAATAAATATATTTTTTTAATTTATGTTTAAGATTTCTATATAAAATACAAGGAAATTTACTGACTTTGTAGCTATTATTTAATTATAGGACTAATTACGGGCCAAGGAAATTAAAATTTGTTTAATTTAATGATGCTACAATTTAAAAATAAAATTACTCCCCTACCATTAATTATTGACTAAGGGTTGCAGATAAAGGGATAAAATAATCGCAAACGAAACATATTCAGGGTAAAATATAATAATGCAGTTTTTTAAAATCAGTTATTTGATTCTATTAAGTTTTTTTTGTCATATTATAAATTTATATACAATTTAAACTACCCCTTATATGGGAATGGACATTGGACCACCATAAAAAATATGAACATTGTGATGAGGGAGCAAAACTGAACATTTTGGAGTTTTTAGTTTTTTTTAGCGTTTACGCTCTAAATTTTCCATTTCAGCCGTTTCATAAATATTTTTTTTATAATGGGTTAAACTATACAAAATATTAAGTTTAGGGGAGTCTATATTTTTTTTAATTGTAGCGGCATACTTGTAGACCACATTCTGACAATTTTGAATTGTTATACTTATTAGTTCTACAATTAAGTACTAAGTACAAATTCAGTAAAATGTATTGCACTTTATATAGAAAACTTTAACCCTTGTGGTTAAAAATCCATCGAGTAAATTGGGAGAGCGGCCCGATAAGTTTAACTGCCACCCTAATGTATATACATATTCAAGCTGACGTTTGATGGATTATTTATTATGAAACTATACAAAATGCCTTTTGCGGAAATGTCGCAGCTGTTTCTGCTGCAATTGGTAATTTTACGCAATTTGGCGAGATCCTGTAAAATAACTTTCCGACCAAACAAATAAAGTTGAGGTAAGCATTTTAAATTAAAATAGCTATTTACTATTTAATTTACTTGATTTAAAAAAAATCTGCAGACTGCAAAAGTTTGCTTTGTGTCTGAAGCTAATATACAAATATAATAATTTTCGCCTTCGGAATTTTTTTAAATGTCTGTTGAAGGTGATTTACATGAGCAGACAAAATAGGATTTATTTTTCAACTTTTGTGCCCTGAGGGTAAGTTAAATTCCAACTTTTTTGAAATTGACACATCCTAATACACATGTCGCACGTGTCTCAATGTTTCTTTGTAGGCGGGCGCAATACAATATTTGATATTGTATTACATCAAAATAAAATATAAATTTAATGTTATACGATTTACGCGAGTGAATCCTCTGCGTTTGTATGCGCGATAAGCGTTTGAGATAAACCCGTACACTCGTATATTATGCGCCACGTGGGTGAGTACTGCCTAAGATGGTGCTATCAGTCAATGCATATATAAATATATAAATGTTATGCTTCAGGTACACCTCTAGCAAAACGGACCAACATAATTGAGCATAGAATTGGCATGCGCGCGCGACGTTATGGTATGCGTTATGCGATATTCTCGTATATTAGAAATGCTTGCGCATGCGCCAACCTCATTGTTTGCGATCATTGGCGCATGCTCGTCTTTTACATCGGTGTGGCTAATTTGATTACATCTATGCAGAAATATGTTCGTAGAATACAATTCGCAGTTCTCCATTTATAATGTCTCGCCAACGCAGCATGAGGAAACGACTCTGTTAACGCACCGATCGTTTGAGAAACGACACGATTCCGATAGAATCGATGAAGTATATGCACCAGTCTTATATAAGTATATTAAGTAATAGTATCTTCTGCAAATCTTTGTGTGAGAATAAACTTTGCATGTGAGAACGCATTCGAGTTATGTGTGCGTTAGTGCGAGATGCAATCGAAACAAATGACCTTATGATTTGTTGAAAATCAGAGCTAGAACATCGAAGCGAAATAAAGAGTTATAATATTTTTTTTATTTATTAAAATATGTTCACGCACGATTTTCAATGATTTTGATTATGTGTTATGTGTATCATGTGTTCCATTTCCCACGAGCGCACTTATAAATTCCATATATCTTCTGAGTGACTGCTCATCTTATTTAATACTTTTTTTGCAAGATATCGCATGGAACACAATGTTCAATGTTCTCGAGCCACATTAAAACACCACTAAACTTTACAGTCCACATACTTTATGTACTCCTATATGTCGCTGAACATTTGTCATGTTTCGCAGTCCCTGTGCTGTGTGCCGTTATGCTTCCAGGTGTATGTTTGACACATAAAAGTGGTGACATAAAATATATTACCACAAAATGTGCAATATTCTCAAAATCTATATACTATATATCTTTGAACTAGTTCGCTGTTGGATACTCTCAATGTTGAGACATATCACATGTTTATTTATAATCTTAATTAAATAATGACTGCGTCGAGATTTATGTGACAAATCGTATTTTATTGGCGACAATTAATTTTGTACTGTGCTCGTGTCTTATATTCGCTTGATGGCACGCTTGCTAACTGCAATAGGTATATTATAGTATACACATACACATTGGAAGCAATGTGTGTCACCTGGATACCAAGTCTCTTTTCTCGCTACATTATTATGTTAGTTATTTTGGGAACACTCGCGTAATTGTATACGTCCATTAAAACGCAATATTTAAAAGGAATTTTAAAGCTGTGTATTTTGCAATATATTTTACCTGTGGCTTTCATCGTAAGATACATATTTAGTTTACATTTATGAATTTTATTTAATTGTAAATAATTTTAAATCTTTTACTCTCATTTGAAACTCTAGAGCCTCACATGAGCGTGGCGACCCAATTTGGGGTCAAACATCTGAAATTGGGTAACGTAATATCCAAAATATTATTGCTAATAAAAAAGTTTATTTTAATTGCGTATCATATCGTTGGCGTTAAATCATGTAGACCTTTGATTTGAGACCGACGATATGATTTTTTAAAAACATTGTAAACTCCACAAATCAAAAATCTGTAAAAATTAGGCACTTCACAACCTCTTCCACATTTTTTATGGATTGATTCGTATGCCATTTAAAATTACTATCGAGGTGTTTCCGCAATTTAATATAATGTTGCAAGATTTTATGGATTCAAGCCTTAAATTGTTTTTTCCTAAAAACTGACGAAATAGCTTTTGGCTAATGTTTAAAAAGAATACCCAATACTTGCTGATAACTAAATAATTCCTCATCACGAACCTATAGGTATTTACACATCCGGTATAATGTATTAACATTAAAAATATATATTAACTTATACGAGAATAGTTCGAATAAACATTTGGAAATAATAATTATGTCGTGAAGAATAACCGGGGCATATTCACTCCCGTAATATGGTGTACAAACATTGGGTAATACTTATAATATCGAAAATATTAGTAATATTGCAAATATGTAGAATATTTTTACTGATATAGTAATTTAATGTCTATATTTGCGAATATTCATAATATTACGAAAAATATTTAATAACAAATAGTATATGAAATATTAATAATATCAAAAATATTTTCAAAAATACTACTATTTTATTTTGGATTTGCGAATATTAAAATATAGAGTATTTATGTAAAATATCAAGAATATAACAAATATCTGAGAATATTATGTACATTTATATAAATACTTATTTAAAATAACCAAAAATATCCTCAAATTAAAAATTTATAAACCATTAACAAAAAGAAAATATCATAATAAACGCAAATATTAAAAATAGCGAATAATGGCGAATATTGTAGCGAATTCCAAAATATACTTTTTCCATGTAATATTTTTCAAATTTGATACATTAAAGTATAATTATAAATTAGTGTATTTATAATTTTTACGGGGCTCAATCTATTAAAAATATGTAACATTGGTCTTAGATTTATTCAGACAAGGTTGGTAGTAAATATCGATTTTCAAATATTTATATTTAATTATATTTATAATTCTAGTTTTTCTTCTCTTTATCCGAGTCCAAATAACAAGTGCGATAATTTCACTTATAATTGTATATATAAGCGAATACTGATGAAAAGAATACGATATTATTACCGAGAATAGAAAATATTATTTATTAATAATGAAAATATTGAAAATATATACTATCAATTTAAAAATATTTATTATTATAGGCAAATATCAAAAATACTATTAATAGAGTGAAGAATATAGAAACTATATAAAATGTATTCTCTTATATTTTAAAAACATTTTATATTTCAAAATATACCAAATATTTTATATATTATTTTTAATATATAGAACCTGGAATTTCGATTTATGCATTTTTAAATATGCACCAAAAAATGCACTATAAAATGCAAAAATATGCAGTTAAAAAAAATTGCAATAAAAAATAGAAAATGCATGCAATGCAAATAAAAAGATACATTTTTTAGTATATATGAATAAAAAATATATATTAATTTAATAAAATGCCTTTTAAATAAATATTGTTCCTAAAATATAAAATTTTAAATAACCATGAATATATATTTCTTACCATTAAAAATTGTTACCTTATTTAAAAACTATTGTCACACAAAATGTTCGCTACCGTAAATCTATAT